>SZWC01020061.1:24006-49195 GCA_023375785.1 Penium margaritaceum
CCCCTCCCCCTCAAACCCAACCCCTATCTGCACCCCCACCCAGATCCCTATCCACATCATCACCACCACCTCCCCCTACGGATTTGAACCGTGCCCTGTGGTGATTATCCAGTGAGGGCCCTGTGCATGCAATACACTGCGCACCTGAAAGCAGCGTTGCTTTCTCTTTTTGCGTCTCAGGTCCTCAGTTCTCCTGGCATCTTCCTTTGCTTCGTCATTGCTGTGTTCCTTCTAGCACGCGAAGCAAGCGTGTTGTACTTCATACATGGCATGCATGGGGATATAGGCGTAGTGTGTTTGCTACTTGTGTGCTACGTGTATGCTCCTTGTTTTCTTCTTTTGGGGGGGGGGTAATATCTTGCTTTGGAAGCAATGGTGGGGAGGATGCCAACGTCCTGCGCGCCACCGCAAGCAAGATATGATACGAGCCACATCTGCAGAATACAAATGGTTCTTGGGCACGGCCGTGCGACTGAGACCGCTACACCCACGCATCCACAGGCTCGAAATAGCACAGGTCAGAAAGTGCCACAGGGCCCCGGAGCCCCAGGTAACAGGCATGGCCCTATGGAGATGTTGCTGGAGGACACCATCCGGTCGCCCATGAGCAACACATGCCTGGTGGATAACCGCACACTGACGCTTAATGCCTGCCAACGAAAGACACTGCGCCAAGTAAGCAACCGGATCACCCCCCCAACCTGCCAGAAGCCCCCTCATGCCCACGGCGGAAGCACAGCTGAGACAAACGACGCAGGAGGTCTCAACCTGCCGTCCCTGGACCCCCAAGTGTCTCCCAGGCAAGGGGCTGCAGGGCCCAGCCCAAGCGATGGATCAAGGCCAGGTGGTACTTAGCCCTCTTCACGTCCTCTGCATGTCGAAGCGCGCGGCCCTCCGAAAATGCTTTCGCCCCGTGCGCGTCCACCGTGGTGACATCCACCACCCACATTGTGCCCTCCTCCCGATCCTCCAAGATGAGACCCGGGCACAAATCTGCCCCCGCCGCCGGAAGCAAGCCCAAGGGCTCGACTTGAGTCGGAAGGGGCATGCTCACGGCAGATGTAGGCCTACTCATCACGAATGGTATGGTGGACCATCATGATGAACCTGGAGCCCCGCTGCCGTGTGATTGGGCCAGGAGTGAGGCTGTTCACAATCTTTACTACTTGGGGTCTACTTGTCTTGTACTTGTCTGCTACTTGTCTTGTACTTGTCTTGTGCTTGTGTTCTACTTGTTTTCTACTTTCTTTCTACTTGTTGCTGCCCAGGTTGGGTCCCTCATGGAGGATGAAACGGTGAGCTCCTCAGATTGGACAGACGACTTCCGAAGCGATCCGCGGCTGTCAGACGAGTGGAGGCTGTCCGGCGAACTGGGCAGCGGCACAGGTGGGGGCCGCTTGCAGCCCGTGCTAGAGAACACTGGCTTTCACGACGACTCGGTTCCCATTGCCTTCATCGAGCGCCACCGCAGTCTCAGCCATCAGCAGCTGCTGCCGTCGAGGGGCGTCGTGGGAGGATCGAGGGGATTCGGGACAGAGTTCAGGGCGAAGACTGCAGCTGCTGTCGACGACGAGAAGGTTGTTGGCTTTGGATCGCCGAGCGGGCGCTCTGGCCGCCAGCTGTCCTTGAGGTGGTCCATCCACGCCGGGTCCGGTGCTTGTGACGGGGTGGCGGGCGTAGGGGATGAAGGCAATCTGTCTTCCCTGAGGCTCGCGAGTGTTGGCAGATCCAGAAGCCTGAATGAGGATTGGTCTCGAGCCGCGTCGGAAGGCGTATCGCCACCGAAGGGCAACGAATCTGGGTCTCGTGTTCACAACTTCGGGCAACAAGGATCGCATTTGCAAGGCGGGCAGTGAGCCTTTGCTCTCTCGAGGCTCCTGGTTTTCCTTCACAATGCTGTACAGAAGGTTATGGATGTACATATACACAACACAGCCTCATGGAGTGGATCAGAGCAGGATGATGTTATGGTGGAAGAGCTAACAGATAACACATATATGTATTTTTGTCATCCATAATAAAATTGATTTCTTGAAACTTCTGATGGAGTCAGAGCCTTCCTCACCTTAGAGAGGCACACATGCATCGTAAAGCGTGATTACTATTATTATTGACTAAAACGGTTGCTCGACTATGGATCTCAGAGTCCAGTGTAGTGGCGTAGCTCTATCGTACTACCGCAATTACTCGAAGGTGTTACTGCAAAGGTGTTTTCTTTCGGGATAACTCGAAGTTCAGGGACCGAGTTTTGAACCGTTCTGGAAGTACCCTCCTGGTGTTTATGCATAGTAAACTTCAAAACAAGCCAGCTATGTAACGTCCTCACGTCGGACGACAGCTTTTGCTCGCTCAACTCAAACAAGCAAATCGACAGTCGCCCTCGTGTGGACGTTATCGATGTCCGCGCAACAGCCGCGTGTTGTATTGGTGTGTGGGCTTTGGCCTGACACCCTTCTGAAAACAGTGTGGTTAGTTTGTGTCTGGCACGATGCTCCGGTTGAGGTTACGCTGGTCGAGACCCGCACACTTGGTGACTTGTACCAGTGTGACATGGAGACCCATGTATGCTCCATGCATGCCAGCAGCTGTGGTCGAGACCCGTTCCTCGAAGACATGTTCGAGGGTTATGAGGATACCTTGTTGCTTTGTACCTCTTGTTTGATGTTTGGCAAATGGGTGTGTGATTTATGTCTTGCACGGTCGAGACCCGGGCACTTTGTGAGTTACACTACTGTCACGAGGAGACCTTGTATTGTGGTTGGTGTTAACGACAGACAGTGATTGTAGTCCCTCACTCGTCATTGTGGTGACGGCTGTGTCACCTAGGGGGAGTGTTGGTTTGTGTGGCTTCCACCTGTCACGAGTGACGACCGTGGTAATTATCCGTATACCTTGTAATGTTGGTATGGAGCAACAGTATCGGAGACCGCGATGACATGATCCCTCATGCGGACCCGGCTGGCACATGAGTACCGACGGGTGGTGGCTCCACCCACCAGTAGCAACCATAGAGCTGCCACGATGTCACGTGTGCTTGCTTGGATGCTTTGCAGTTTTTCTACAGTCACTAGAGTTTTCTCGGTGGACTGCTTTTGAGCCCAATTTCTATACTTTGCATTGTCCATCCACTGATCGATGCCAGACATGTGCGTGTGACCAGTCGTAGCATCTCGCTCAAGATTCTACATCTCTAGGTTCATAGGGTGTTGCGTTTGGATACTTGTGTGCAAAATTACGGCCGAAACAGTGGTTTTGGGCCGGTTTTGGGACAAACCGACATTGCGCGTGCATCACTTGCCGTGCGCCGCGGCAGGGATTTATGTTGTGTTCCTGTCAGTTGTCATCTCTCTCTACAATCATTTTCAATTTGAGCTTGCTGATACTCTGTACGTGTCCCTACCCAGACCCTTGCATTTTCGTGCATGACTTGTGACTGTCATCACACACTGACGCAATTTTGACGCTTAGTAAAGTGGCAAGCGGTTATGAAGGTTCCAAGAAGTCTCTCAACTTTGTAGGGGCGTTGCCCTCATTCGACCGACGGTCAACGACCATTTCTCACTTGGTCGTCGGGCCAAAGTTGACCTAAACCGCGAGGGTGTTTTTCCCCGCAATAGTTAGAAGCCAAGACAGGGCTAATTTACAACCGCTAAAGAAGTACCCAGAAGGAGTTTTTTCCAGGTTTGGAAATGATCAAAATTAATTTCCTTCCGAATAATTGCGGTAGTAAGGTACTTGAGAATAATCAGCGCATGTGATCTCTTGATTGCAACCACACGCACATTTTCTAGGGTTAAAAAGAAGGCCAACATTTCATAGCTCTTTGGTCATGCAGTTCTTGGGTTGAGCTGCAATTTCTTGAGTCACTAATGACCCTGCTTTGGTGCATGTCCCTCTTTCCAATGCACATGTCCTTAAACATTTGGAACGGGCCGTGTCTCCAGCTCCTGCCCTGAAATTGTTGTCGGAGTTTGTAGAATGGCGTTCTCAGTCCGCATCAGGGGTTTACCCCCTTTGCAAGACTGAGGGGTAATCGTTATCAACGACCCAGAGTAGGGAGACTCGAATGTATCGAGTCTCCGGAGGCCCGTTTCCGTTTTTAACCTTACCCCTGGTTTTGGGATCCAAACCGGGGGTTTTACCCAGAACTCGTGCATTCGCATGAGTTTTCTGGTTTCGAAACTCATAGTTCGTCCTAAACTAACTCGAGTTTTGTTTTTTACGCATCGGCGCGACATCGTCGCATGCGAGGCACGGTCGGCGATTTCGTGCCGACTTCTCTCGTGCCATCCCTCGTTCCTCCCTCTCACCTCGCTCCCCCTATCCCTCGTCCTTGCTTGCTCGCTTGCAAGGAGGGCGATGGGGGGACGAGGGCACGAGACCACGAGGCCTCACCCTCGAAGCCCTCGTGGCCCCTCAGCCGCCGATCGGGCAAAGGCCGCGATCGGCGGCTGGCGGCTGGCCGGCTGGTGGCCGGCCGGTCGCTTGGCCGGCCGCCGGCCATCCAGCCGGCCGGCAGCGAACTGGCCAGCGGCCAGCAAAATGCTGGCCGGTGGTCAGCCCTCGCTGATGCGAGGGGTGGTGCCACACCACCCCTTGCTCCAGCGAGGAGGGAGGGCCGAACCAACCCTCATGCTTCATTCCTCCCCACTTCTTATGAACCGTCCCAGTTCATGAACAACAAGCAAGATTGTCAGTCAGTGAGTCATCACCATTGTGAAAGAAAATTGAATAATTTCAATCACCAACTGAACATGAATACGTGCATGGCACTTGGACCTAAGTTGCAGCTTGTCGGTCAGCACGGGTAGCGGCCTCCCCTCTTTAGGATGGAGCGTCCGTGCGACAACCATGTTGGGCGTCCCCAACCTCCTATGGTTGCAGTGAATGCCGCCCTGCGGGAATGTTGTTTACTTTTTCCAGGTTTAGGTGGTGCCCCCTCACATGCGTCTATCCGTGCGAGCTGCCAGCTCGCTCCAATACTCGTTGACCACCCTTGTGGACAACCGAGATTCAGGCTCCCATGAGTTATGTTGAGGTCCACACCCGACCCAATGAACGAGGTATTCCCGAACAACCCGCGACCGGAGAGTACGCTCTCAGTGCTGGAGAAGACAAAGAACCTCGTATTGACTGTCGGCAGCAAGGACTGCCGGTGGTGGCTGAACGGTTCCCACTGCCGTGTATAGAACCAACAGGCTCACATGAAACACTTCATGTATCTTCATACTCGGCAGAAGTAGCAATCGGTATGCCTATGGCCCGATGCGTGCAACAATGAGAAACGGTCAAATCCATTTTGGTAGAAGTTTTCGCGCGCCTGGCGACTTGAACCGAAGATTCTTAGTGCTAAGCAACACTGTCACCGATGTCAAACGAGAACTCACAGCGACTTTTGTCGGAATATGCCTTTTGTCGTTATCGAGCAGCTTGAAGGTGACCCTTTGCCTCCTATGACAAGGAGTCAATGCGCTCGGCAAAGGCTTGAGTAGATTGAACTTGTCCTCCCGTTCTCCCACTCTTCACCAATGAAGAGAGCACCAATGGATGCCGACCACTATTCAACACAAACGGTGTGAACTGTGTAGACTCGTTCACCGAGTTATTCACCGCAAACTCTACCGGTGCTAGGAATTCGTCCCAATCATTCATGGCATGGTCCACGTACATGAGGAGCATTTGTTCCACACTACAGTTCATGCGTTCTGTTTGTCCGTCATTTTTAGGGTGAAACGGTGTCAACATCTGCAACTGGTTGCCAAAGTACTCGTGCGTCTTTTGCCAGAACTTACTAGCAAATTTTTGATCTCGATCGGAGATAATGCGCAACAGCAAGCCGTTGTAGTTTACGACACCCTCAAAGAAAAGGCGAGCGGTCTCCTGTGCGTTCACGTTAGTGGTTATAGGAATGAATTGTGTCATCTTCGTCAGAAGATCCACAACCACTAGTATTACATCGTGGCCACGGGCCATATCCGGAGGACCATTAATGAAGTCCATGCTGACGCACTCCCATGGAGTCCCAGGAATGGGAAGCTGTTGGAGGATTCCAGCAAGCTTCTTCTTACTAGCCTTATTCCAAAGATATGGGTCGCATGTTATGCAATACTTACGAACATCGACACTCCATGCTGGCCACCAATAGTGGTCCGAGCGTGCATGTCCGGTCTTTTGAGGTCCCACATGACCTACGACCGGTGGGTCGTGGAACAAGGGGATAATCTTTGCTCGAAGGTCTCCCGAGTTTGGCACACCAACTTTTTCTCCGTGCCAAAAGATTCTTGCGGCCTCCATCAATCCATACTTGTCCAAATTTCAAGAGTCTTGGAACCAAGAATCCACACAGTATCCCATCCGGATCCTGTTTACAAAACCGTTGCAATGGATAGTCTCCCATGGTGGTTACCGTAGAGGTTTAGGGGGATCTGGTGATTGTACTATTGCTATTGCAATGGCCATAAACACCCATCGACCTCGGTGGTTGCTTCAATTTCCACGGGCTGTGGACTTAGTGGATCGGCAACATTGATGCGTCCTGGCTGATATTCCCATCAGCTCAGGTATTCGCTCCAATGCGCCTGCCGTCTTGACAAGTTCCGTTGCATTTAGAAAAACACCGATGGGTTATGTTTGGTCACGACCGTCACACCCCCTTCAGTACCCTCGAGGTAGCAACGCCATATCTTAAAAGTGTGTACTACTGCAAGGAGCTCTTGGTCCCCAGTCGTGTACCACGTTTCTGCGTAGATGAGCTTTTGGCTCTTCTACACAATTTGGTGACTATTCTGCATGAGGACAGATCCAAGTCCTACTACCGACGCATCACATCGAGCCTCCAAAGGTTGCGATGGATCCGGTAGAGCTAGAATGAGCACTCTTGATAAAAGCTCTTTGACAATGATAAAAACATTCTCATAATCAGATGTCCATTCCTAGTGCACGTCTTTTCGCGTTAGCCTGGTTAGCGGTGCTACCAAGGTCGGATACCCTTGCATAAACCGTTGAAAGTAGTTTGCAAGGCCGAGAAAAGACTGAATCTTCCCAACATGATCCGGGTGTAGCTAGTCTA
Source organism: Penium margaritaceum (assembly GCA_023375785.1). NCBI lineage: Eukaryota > Viridiplantae > Streptophyta > Zygnematophyceae > Desmidiales > Peniaceae > Penium > Penium margaritaceum. The sequence continues at coordinate 31,076 of SZWC01020061.1, forward strand.
CAATTGCTTGGACCTTTCGTGGGTCAACACGGATGCCGTCCTTGCCGACGATGTGTCCAAGGTATTCGAGCTCATCTTGTGCAAACTTGTACTTGCTCACTTTTGCATAGGACTTCTGTTCCCAAAGGATTGCAAGGACTTCGCGAAGATGTTCTATGTGCTCTTCCATTGATTTGGAGAAAACTAGGATGTCCTCCAGGTAAACCAAGACAAACAGACCGAGTTGCTTGGTGAACATTCGGTTCATTTCTCCTTGGAGGGTTGTCGGGGCATTTGTAAGCCCAAAGCATAACACTCGAAACAATATAGTGTCCCATGTGCGTTCAAAACACGGTTTGGGGCACATCATCTTCCATGATGCGGATTTGATGGTACCCTTGACACAAATCCAAGGACGAAAACAATTTTGCCCCTTGGTGTTGGTCAAAAAGGTCCTCAATCCAAGGGAATCAAATTCTCACCGTTAGCTTGTTTAATGGCCGGCAATCCATGCACATGCGTAAACTACCGTCTTTTTTGTTCACAAAAAGAATCGGTGCACCGTATGGCAAGCTACTTGGCTCGATCCATCTTCTTGTAAGGTACTCTTTGAATTGGCATTCGGCCTCTTGCCTTTCTGCTGGACTAAGCTGATACATGCATGTGAACGGAAGGGTCGCCTCCACTTGCAGTGAAATCATGTAGCCCATGTGTCTTTCTAGTGGAAGCCCAACCACTGGGTCTTGGAATACATCCGAGAACTCCACCAATAGGGATTTGATCTCTTGTAGTGTGTCTTCCTTCTCATCGTCCTCGACTTTCTGTAGCTGAGCCAAGAAGTATCCACAACCTTGTCAAATACGTCTCTTGACCTCCATCGTAGACAAGCTAGCATGGACTTTGAGTCTGGTCGGCGATTATTACGTACTCGAAATCAACGCAAAGTGACGTTGTCCTTTTTGGAGGATCAAATGCTTTGATTCAAAGCACATTAGAGCCTTGTTGTCAGGGAGCCAAAGATCGCCTAGCACCACATCAAACGGGTCAAGAAGGTTAATTACCTTCAACGTGACGCTCTGTGTGTACCTTTGAAGACAATTTTTTGCTTTGCAAGTACCAATCACGGGTACCGTACGGTTGTCACCGACGACAACTGCGCCATTCGATGGCTCGTACTTCAGGCCAACTTTTCGGGTAAAGCCAAGGCTAACAAAGGACTCATTTCCTCCAATGTCAGCAAATACGTTCACGGGAGCACCAGCTAGGTGTCCTTTGAACTGCATTATCATGTTTCCTCCATTCTTCCGAGTGAACAGGCTCAACGATGGCAAGCCGAGTTTGTGATAAACATAGAATCTAGACGGCGGACGCCGCAACTCCCATGATTCACCTACTCTAGTCCACATCTTGTGGGAATGTGTGAATTCGGCTTGCACCGTCCAGTCTTTAAACTTCACTCGGTCAAAATTGCCGACTAAAGGTACTGTGAACGTGATTGAACTCATCGCTTTGAGGGCGTTTGCTTCAATCACTATGTTACACAATTCTTGCACAGTGGTCGGTGTCGCCACCACTAAGCAGATTCGGTCATGCAACTTGTCCGGTGATGCAAGATTTAGTGGGCAATGTCGATCAGCAAGTGCAGAATGAGGTTCAATGAGTGGGGAGAAAACAACAGGGATATTTTAACTCTTCAAAAACTCAAATTGTTTAACGTCCTCGTCTTAAAACATGAACCCACACTTGTGATCCAGTTTTACCACTGAGTCGTCCCCACTAACGTCACTCAAGGGTGGGGAAAACCCGTCCCACGGCCTTGTCCATTACCACGGCCGGTCCCATTGCCGTGACCGCGACCCTGTCCACGGCCCTGTCTGCAGCCTCCAGCTGCAGCCTCCTCACGAGGTGCTGCGGCTACGGCTGATGCTGCGACCTCTTGTCCACCACCAGTAGCCTCAAGACACTACGTCCAAAAGTGTCCGGACTGCATGCAGTTGTGGCACAGTCCCTCGTAGAAGACCGTGTTACGACGCTCGCGTGCCACCTGCAGCTCGTCATTGTCGCAGCCACGCTTGTGGTTGCGGGGCTTGTTCCCACCAGTCTTCTTGGCTGAGGGGTTCGCCGTCTGCTTGTCCTTGATCCCGCCCCGTTGTCCGGCTGTCACTCCAGCCCCTACAGCATCCAAGTGTGCATCGCGGCCTTGTTGTGCACGCACGTTTGGCAGTGCATCTGAGTAGTGCTATAAGTTCGCCGAATACATTTCACTCATGTAGTCTCGCAACGCCCTCCAGCTTGTTCAAGCTTGGCCCGTTTCGGTGGTGGTGGTCTTGTCTTTCAACTCGTCGCTGGCAAGACCATCACACAAGTACTCTAGCAGCAAGAACTCTGGGTACTTGAAGTTTTGGGTACCGTCGCTCTCAATGAAGCTTTCAGTTTCCTCCACGAGCGCGGTAAGCTTACTCAAGTAGGCCTCAAGCGAGTTACCCAGCTACTTGAAGTCTTTGATCTTGTGGAAGGCGCACTCCGCCTTCTCACGCTGGGTACACTTCTTACGCATGATTCCGCAGAAGGTTTCCCACGGCATGGGCTGCCACTCGAGGTGAGGCCTCTGCACACTCCTTGATCTTGTACTTGAAGAGCTTGTCTTCAAACCGAGTCGTGGCAAGGTCACCCCACTGACTGAGTGGATCCTTGTGGACGCGTAGGACATGCTCCATGCGGTTCAGCCAGTCCGTGAGCTTCATGCCCTTCCGGAAAATATCCACACTGAGGAGGAACAACGTGCTCATGACCGGCCCCAAATGTTTTGAGGTAGGTAAGTCGTTGCTGCCACCAGCACTCGCATCTGCTACGGTGGCGTGCTGCACTTGCTGCTGCATTTGCACCTAGGCCACGCTGTGTAATGCCTTGTTAAGGTTGTCGCATCGGTGGCTTGCCTCATGGGCAGCCAGGCGCTACAGCTGGCGATCACGGTCAAGGTTCGTGATGCTCTCCCCGACGTGGGTCTGTAGGTTGGCTAACGCGAACTTAAGCTCTGATGTCCTTAGAGTGTTGGCGATAGCCTCCAGGGCCTCGCGTTGTTTGTGCAGCTTTACCCACCATAGGAGGGTACGGTTCGCATACACGCCTCCAAGGAGCCCATGCTTTTGGAGGAGACTGTCGTCAGCAACGATGCTCGAGTGAGCGTTGCCCTGCCCCATTGCGGCAACATCATAGGAAGGGGTGTCCGTCCCTACTCCTCCGAGTGGTGACGTACCTCCACCGTTGGTGTTGATCTTGAGTCGGCCCGCCACCTCAGTAGAAAACTCCGCAAGCCAGCAGCGGTCATCACAAATTGCCTTTGCGACGACGACGTCCAGCTCGTTCTCGCGGGAACTTCCCGCGTGGCTGCTTTTGGCACCCTTGCTGCTCTCGGCACTCTCGCTCTCGTCGGCCGCTTTAGGCGATGCGGCAAGTGCCTTGCCCATCTCGAGAAATCGGCTCAAGTTCACCGCACGACGATGGCGATGATCGCGATCCTCGTCGCCTTTGCCATCGTTGGCATCGTGATCTTCGTCGAGGTCCCCCTCCGGGAGATCCTCCTCCATCACGTTATTTGTTGTATGGGGGTCATCCATGTGCGCGTCGATGTTCTCGTCGAGCACTTTTGCAGCCTCCGCATGCTTCTCAGTGTCACCGAGGTTGGTGTCGGTTTCTTTGGATGGTACGGTTGCCTTTGGTTTAGCAATCATGCTCGCGCCGGCGGCTTCCAATTCTTGGAGTTCGTCGAGGGCATGTAGTGAGGCCGTCACCACCTTGCCCTTGTTGGCCTTTGAGGGTCCGGCACTTGCCATCTCGTCGTCCGTGCAACTAGCACGCGAAAGTCATTGTGGAGATGACCCCACAACTTCGAGGAGGGATCCCCTCCCACAAACTCCTTGCTCTCACGATCGGTGAGGCAATTATTAATTCAGTTTCTGTTTTCCTAGGCCGCCACATGGGTACAAGGGTGTGGATTTTGAAAGATAGTCTTCCTAAGTCGTGATTCACGGGCTATTACCTAGGAAAACAGAAAATTAGAGTACAAGAAAATAACAAAAACAAATGTGAGTGCCGCTCACAAACTAGGAAAAAGAAAAGGAAATAAGATCTATCAATTCCTATTAACTACTTCACTCCCTCCTCTAACTTCTTGTCCTCCCTTTTTCTTCTGTCTTCCTCGGTAACCTCTTGAGTCTTTTGTGCGCCTCACACCCCTTGGCTACGTCTTCCTTGAACCAGCGGCGTTGGAGTGCTGTCAAGACCCTTCAAGGTGACACCCTCCTCCTCTTTAGGGTACTCTCAGGTTATGAGAGTCCCTGGTCTTGAGAAAGGGAGTTGTCTCAATGCTTGGATGAAGGATATTTGAAGAAGACTAGAAAATGGGAGGATTTTGTGGTTTTGAGGGTGGAAACTCCCCACCCCGCCCGAGAAAAATCATACTGGCCCACTAGAAGTGAGGAGAGGCTAGAGGAAGTGGCTCCATCAAGTAGAGAAGTTTTCCAGATCTCCAACGCACTTTGTTGCATTTCAATCCATGAAGTATGGATGTCGTAGTCCCTTCTTACGTTTTTTCTGCTGCTTGCAGTTGCCAACGACATTTTATATATGGCCTAGCTGCCGTTTCCGTCAAACCCTTAGTCACGGGGGTTGTCAGGCTCTGATACCATTGTAACGGGCCGTGTCTCTAGCTCCTGCCTTGAAATCATCGTCGAAGTTCGCAGAATGGCATTCTCAGTCTGCGTCAGGGGCTTACCCCCTTTGCATGACTGAGGGGCAGTCGTCATCAACGACCCAGAGCAGGGAGACTCGAATATTTCGAGTCTCCGGAGGCCCATTTATGTTTTTAACCTTACCCCTGGTTTTGGGATCCCAACCGGGGGTTTTTACCTCAAACTCGTGCATTCGCACAAGGTATCTGGTTTCAAAACTTATACTTCGTCCTAAACAAACTCGAGTTTCGTTTCTTATGCATCAGTGCGAAATCATCGCGTGCGAGGCACGATCGGTGATTTTGCACCGACTTCTCTCGTGCCACCCCTCGTTCCTTGCTCTCACTTTGCTCCCCCTATCCCTCATCCTTGCTTGCTTGCTTGCAAGGAGGGCGAGGGGGGGTGAGGGCACGAGGCCACGAGGCCTCGCCCGCGAGGCCCTCGTGGTCCCTCAGCCGCCGATCGGGCTGAGGCCGCGATCGGCGGCTGGCGGCTGGCCAGCTGGTGGCCGGCCGGTCGCTTGGTCGGCCGCCGGCCGTCCAGCCGGCCGGCAGCAAGCTGGCCGGCGGACAGCAAAATGCTGGCCGCCGGCCAGCCCTCGCTGATGCGAGGGGTGGTGCGCAACCACCCCTCGCTTCAGCGAGGAGGGAGGGCCGAACCAGCCCTCTCGCTACACCATTGCATCGTCATTGCACGTGCATTCACAATGATACTATTGACAAATTGTTCTGCACACAACATGTCCATGGCCTAGATGCATCTACCATTTTTCTTCCTACCCCGCTGGCTGCCTTAACTGCGGCAGCCTATGAAATCATGAGTAACATGCATCCTGGCACGAAGGGACGTGCAGCAAGCTTCCACGGGGTACACCACGGCAACAGAAAGAACCTTCAAAACATTGTTTAAGAAGTTAGTTTCAAAACAGATCAATCATGGAGTAGAAAGAGCAAGAGCCGGTGAGCGTGGTGCAGACCATGCGAGAAGCACATCAGCACCACACCGCAACCCGGGGGGCGAGCCTGACCTCTTGGCATAAAGCCAAGGGCTGCTACTTACCACGGCACACGCCTAGCCTGGTCAGGTGGCCCCCTAAGGATCAACAATTGGCTAGCTACAACGAATCCATTTCTCCACAACTTCAACAAATGTGGAGATGAACTAGGCATCCTAAAGTGTCTAGAGCAACAGTACATCAGGGAGGACAGACATCATGTGAATGTGGGCCACCAAATGGGGAATTGCTGCTGTTGAAAAAGTGTGAGAAGTCCACCATGTGAATCTCCATCTTGTAGTAGAAGCTTCAGCGCGGTTACCAAATTAAGGGCATTGAAGGAGTGACGGGTTATAAATCAAGCACCAACTTCAACACTCCCCCATGACTCGCAGTCACAAGCCACACATGCCAAGAGAAGTCAGGAACAGTTAAGAAATGAACAAGAAGACTCCGATCAATTGGAGTCATGGGGACGGATGAGACCGACAGCGTAAATGCCAACTTAAAGAAATTTCTGCTAAGTACCTTGGTGATAACGTCAGTTCATTGTGGGCGTGTATCCAACCAGATAGCCAAAACCAATCTAGTGGCAATCCACTCACAAAGAAAATGATTATCAACACTAGTATGTTTGGATACATACGACCACAGGAAAAAAATATGTGCTTTGTGCAAGATAGATGCATACCACCATCTTAAGCGATGGTTTTTACGCTCTGGTTGTCACCGCGCAGGGTAATACATTGGATATGATCACATAGCTGCTACAGCAAATGACAAAGGCAAACACCCTCACATGTACCAGCACCGACAGCCACATACTCAGCCTCACTCAAGCTCCTTGCCATACATCCTTGTTTGCCACTTTTCCTGGAGACGGCATTGTCACCTATTAGAAAATTGTGACCTACACGACTGCATGCATCTGAATCATGAGCTCAATTGTTGTCTATAAATCCATAAACCAAACATGAGGGTTGGAATTTGAAGTACAGATCCACACGTTGAGTCAAACGGGTGTATTGTAGTACATGAATTGCCGCCTTGAGGTGCTTCTCCTCAAGGCACTGAGAGAACTGTGACATAAAATTCATAGCAAAGGCCACATCAGCACTTGTGGTGGTGGCGAGGTACATAAGGGAGCCAATGATACGTAGACAGACTGTGACATTCACTGTCTCCTCCAGCTTGGAGTTATCCGTTGACTTCAGCAGGGTCTATCCCCTTGGGGTCATCAGTGTGGGAGTTGAGGGAACAGTTGATTGTAGTGGACCAAAGAGCTCCCCCAGGCTGCGAACATACGTAGCCTTGTACACATGCGGTGTCCGTTTTGCACGATCCTGCTGAAATTCCATCCCCAAAAGGACTCGGGCCAGGCCAAGATCTTTCATTTTGTAAGCTAACCGTTGGATGGGTTTGGCTCCTTCAACAACAACTTGACGAGGAGACGTAACGAGAAGGTCATCCACGTATACAAGAATGGCAACAAATGGGGATGAAGGTGCACTGACAAACAGAGCAGAGTCCATAGTGCTCATACGAAAGCCACCTTTCTTAGGCGTGGGTGTGATCTCCTGGTTCTAGCTACATGGCGACTCCTTAAGACTGTACAAGGCCTTGCACAGTTTTCCCACTTTGTTGGTGCCATCTTGCCCAAGAATTTGGGAGAAGTTCATCCTGGTCAAGGAGGTCCTTATGGTTACCTCATTCATGCCCCTGATGCATTTGGAGGCCATTAGGAATGAACTCGGATCCCTGGCGGTGGAATATCCCGCCACCCATGGCGGGTACCAGATTCCACCCACCCAACACCCGATTTTAGGGCTGGGCTAACTTTCTGAATACTCACTCAAATCGAGCGATTCAAAGCTCGATCCTGCATAGAGAAATCCAACAAATCCAAATCTAAAGTCAGATCAGGTGCTTGACAACTCCTCAGTGGTCGAACCAGGGATTACGATCAACGACGCTCATGGCAAGGGGCACACCATGTCAACAATCTCCCCCTTGCAACGCAACCTTGATGCCCTGTCCTTGGAACCTATAGCATTTTTAAACCTTACAGCGCAGTCCGAGCTCCATGCAGCTTGCGTCGTGCCTGTCCTTGGGTTGTACCTTGGTCATGGCATCGGCGAGCATGCGCTTAGTGCCACAATGCACAATAGTCGCATCTCCCTTCGCCACCAAGTCTCGCGCGTAGTGATGCCGGATCTCGATGTGTTTGGTCCTCCTGTGGAGCACTGGGTTCTGGGTCAGGCTGATGGAACTCATGTTGTCAACGTTGATCACCGTCAGCTTCCTTTGCCACACGCCGATCTCCTTTAACAGCCAACGCAGCCACACCGCCTCCTTTGCGGATTCCGTGAGCGTGATATACTCCGCTTCGGTGCTGGACAGCGCCACGCAGTCCTGCTTCCTGCTTGCCCATGAAACTGCTGCACCACCAAGCACAAACACGTAACCCGACGTTGATTTTCTGTCATCCACATCACCAGCTCAGTCGGCATCCGAGTAGCCGACCAACTCAAGGGAGTCATCACGCGCTCCCCCTCCAAACACGAGTCGCGACTGTTTTGTGGCCTTGAGATAGTGGAGGATCCGCTTCACCGCTTGCCAATGCAGCGGCCCGGGGTCAGCGACATAGCGTCTTACTTGGCCCTCCGCGAAGGCCAGGTCGGGCCGTTTCGCCACCATGGCGTACATGATGCTCCCCACCGCGGACTGGTATGGCACACCTCCTCCTTCTTCTCCTCATCCGTGCTCGGCCCCAAGCTCGAGCTCAACTCACATGTGGTGGTCATGGGTGTGCCGATGGGGTTGCACTCCTCCATGTTGTAGCGGTGGAGCACCTCTTGCACGTACTTTGCCTGCCCTATCTCCAGCGTGCGTGCTTTGTGGTCCCTCTTGATGGCGACGCCGGGGTAGTACTCAAGCTTGTCCATGTCGCTCATTTTGAACCGTCCGCCCAGCTGCCGCTTCAGGTTCACCAACTCCTCCATGTCCAATGACACACGGATGAGGTCATCCACGTAGAGGACCACGATCTGGTGCAACCCCGGCTGCTTTTGCACGTACACGCTGTGATCCACCTCGCAGCGCTTGAAGCCAAGCTCGACCATGAAGCCGTCCATTTTTGGATACCACATGAGTGGCGCTTGCTTCAGCCCGTAGAGCGCCTTGCGAAGCCGGCATACCTTCACTGGCGGCGCGTCCACCCCTTCCGGCACCTCCATGTAGACCTCCTTGTCCAGGTTGCCGTTGAGGAATGCGGTTTTTACATCCATTTGGTGTACTTCGTAGTCGCACATCGCCGCCACCGAGATGATGGAGCGAATGGATGCGAACTTCGCCACCGGTGCGAAGGTTTCATCGTACTGTTCACCCTTCCATTGGGCGTACCCCTTTGCCACCAGCAGCGCCTTGTACCGCTCCACCTTCCCCTCCTTGGTGAGCTTCTTCTTGAAGATCCACTTGGAGCCGATGAATTCTTGCACCCTCCGGTCTGTCAATCAGCTGCCAAGTGCCGTTCTCTTTGTGGGAGACAAGCTCAGATTTTATGGCTCCCTCCCGCTCAGCCCATCCTTCTGCTGCAACACCTCCTTGACGGTCTCGGGCTCCTCTTGCGCAAAGAACGCTCGAGCAAACCCAGTGCCCTGCGCGGCATCATACCGTTTTGTCGTCCTCCTTGCGCGTCCGCTTCTCCGGGGCTGCTGCTGTTGAGGCTGCTACTGGTGCTGCCATCACCGCTGCTGCTTCTGCTGCCCTCTTGTGGCACCACTCGCATCGCAGGCCTGCTCCCCCGCTCTATAGGACTGTGGAGATGCGGGCTCACTCCCCGCCTCCTTGTTCAGCTCCACTGCTGCCGGCGCTTCGGACTCATCGTCCGACTCGGCTGAATGCAAATCAGTTGCTCCAACATCACCCGGGTGGTTCACGCGGGCTGGAGCCGATGGGACGTCACCCTCTTTTGCGTCCTCCGGCGTCTCCCCCTTGATGAGTGGCAGCCACTCCCCCCGCTTGGAGAGACCCGCGTCCTTGTCCGTCATACGGCTGTCTTCATCAAACGTGAAGTCGTGAATCTTCACGATCTGCTGCCTCCGCGGGTCGAAGAGCTGGTACGCCTTGCTCCAGCTCTCGTACCCGACGAAGGTGCACCGGCGAGTCCGTGGGTCCAGCTTGCCCTGCCCCTCCCGTGCCTGCACAACAGCATGTGCAACACAACCAAACATGCAAAGGTGTGCCAAAGTTGGCTTCCTCCCGCTCCATTCTTCTTATGGTGTCTTCTACACCTTGGACTTTGCGTCTTTTAGCGGCCTCGTCAGCGTCAGGTTCATGATGTACGCCGCTGTCCATGCCGCATTGTCCCAGTACTGCTTCGCGAGGCCGGCATCACTCAACATGGACCGGACCATGTTGAAGATGGTGTGGTTCACCCTCTTGGTGACGCCATTCTGCTGCAGAGAGTGTGGCTTAGTTTTCTGTCACACAATCCCCTTGCTCTTCATCTATGCCGAGCAGCCCTCATACTCGCCACCGTTGTCGCTCCGGAACGCCTTCACTTTCAACCCTGTTTTGCCGCTCCACTATGACCACAAACTCCTGCATACATGTCAAGACATCACTCTTCCTCTTGATGATGTAGAGGTAGAGATTGCGGCTATGATCGTCGATGAAGGTGACGAAGTAGTGCGCACCACCAATGGAGGGCTCAAACGGTCCACACACATCCGTGTGCACCCCCTCCAACTTCGCCGATGCATGCGTCCCTTTGCCATCAAACGGCTGCCGTGTCGCCTTGCCCACCACGCATGGCTCGCACACGGCATTCTTGGCTGCGTCAAGCCCTTGACCTCAAGACCCCGCACCACTTCCTTCTTTGCCATGTCCCTCATAGTTGAGGGAGCAATGTGACATAGGTGGCGGTGCCATAGGTCCAGATTTCCTTGATCCTTCGTCACGAGGTTGACGGCGTCAGTTCTCACTACATCGGCAAGAACCTAGGTACGAAGAAGGTATAGGTCCTCCTCCCTCTTGCCTCGTACAATCACCTCGCCATCCCCCTCCTTCCGGATGATGGCCTCCTTCTTGTTGAAGAGTACCTCAAGCCTCTTGTCGGTGAGGCGGCTCAATGACAGCAGATTTGTCCCAAAGTTGGGCATGTGAAGCACGTCGTAAATGGTGCACGGAATGACTTTCCAGTTCACCACAGAATCGATGCAAACATTGCCTTCGCCCACGACCAACTCTGTTTTGTCGTTGGCCACTGTCATGCGCCGCTCGGTGGCGCCATAGGTGAAGAATGCCGCCCGGTTTCATTGTCTGTGGCGGCCTGATCCGGAGTCGATCACTATGACTTCCGGATCTGTCAAGTCGGTAGATTCCCTGGCCATCATCGCTTGGGTGCCCTTCTTCCCGCCCTTCCTGGGCTGGTCCGACTTCTTGTTGGGGCAATCGCGTGCGTAGTGGCCCTGTTTGCCGCAATTGTAGCACTCCCCCTTGATGTCACCTTTCTTGGTGCCCTGCTTGGCACCCTTCCCCTTCTTGCCTCCCCCTTCACCTTGAGGGCAGACGGCATAGGCAGAACTTGATGTTGTCTCGCTCTCTCTCTCTCTCTCTCTCTCTCTCTCTCTCTCTCTCTCACCACACCGCATCCATTCGTTTCGTACGTACTCAGCCACCTTCGGGTGAATCAGCTCATCGACGGACCAGTCGCCTACGACGGTGACCATGAGACTCCAACTGTCCGGCAAGGCCAGAAGCAGGATCATAGCTTGCAGCTGAGGGTCGACCTTCCATGCGGTGGCTATGCACTCGGCAATAAGGGACTCAATCTGCTACAGGATCTCCATGATGTCGTCGCCTTCATTGGCTCGGAGGGTGACGAGCCTCTTGAAGACGAAGAGCTGGTTAGCGAGGTTGGTGGAATGGTAGATGGTGCAGAGTTTCTTCCAGGCCTCCGTGGCCTCTGTGCATCCTTGAATCAGGGCGTGCTGCGGCGGAGCTAGCGCTAACACCAACAAACGCAAGCGCCTTCTTGCTGCGCTTCTTGTACTTGTCCACTTCCTCCGGCGTCGCCGTATCCGGAGGTGCGGTCTCTTCACCGTTGACCAGCTCAAGTAGGCCCTTGTCATCAAGGTAGACCTCAAACTGCCACCTCCACAAGGGGAAGCCGTTTCCATCAAACTTGGAGACGGCGTAGATGCTCTCTTTCTCGGTCGTTGCCATGGTGCGCGGCGGTAGCGTGAAACTTGAAGAGCTAGGGTCCTTCTAGGCACGTGGGCCCATAACCCTTTGTTGGCTCTAGTGGGTGTGGAGGCACCCTCAACAATGCCTGGCTCTCCCTGGTTCAAGCTACCAAGGTTTGGGCAGCCAATTGACACCTTTGGTGAAGAGTGTGGAGCACAAGGATCACGGGTGTGAGTGGACAGAACACGTCACATTCAGTAGAACTGAATAAAAACAAGTTTTTGTTACTTAGAATAGTGAGATTACATCAGATACTTATAGCCTGTGATCTAAGCTTTCCAATGCATCCAGGCACGCCCAAAACGGAGCAGTAGAACCCCTGCTACGGCCGTCGAAGTAACCCTTGGTGGAGCCGCCCACCTGGCCTTGCACTCTAGGAGAAGTTCATCCTGTTCAAGGAGGTCCTTATGGTTACCTCATTCATGCCCCTGGTGCATTTGGAGGCCATCAGGAATGAACTCGGATCCCTGGCGGTGGAATATCCCGCCACCCATGGCGGGTACCAGATTCCACCCACCCAACACCGGATTTTTGGGCTAGGCTAACTTTCTGAATACTCACTCAAATCGAGCGATTCAAAGCTCGACCCTGCATGGAAAACTCCAAGGAATCCAAATCTAAAATCAGATCAGGTTTTCGACCACTCCTCAGTGGTCAAACCAGGGATTACGATCAACGGCACCCATGGCAAGGGGCACACCATGTCAACAATAAGATGCAAACAGATATCTTCATGAAAGCTCCAACGAAATGTTTCATATCCTAAAACATACATTCCAATGTATCAACCATCATGGACATGATTTATCTTGATTAAGTTTTCCTTATATAATCAAACAAATTTCCTGTGTCTCACATCCTTATGTAATGTTTTCGCCCAATGTCCCACTGTGATCGACACAGTACTCATGAAGACAGGCTCCATGGTGAATTCTACATTTGTTTTCTCACACCTGTTGCTCCTCGACTATTCCAATCACATAATCAACTTCTTTAAGATCCCTCAAAGTTCAATTGCTTCACATTTTGAGTAATCTTTCTCATCCAAAAGGAAGGAGGTGCATATGATGTTCTTTGTCAAAGACCAATTTTTTCCCAAAATTTCAAATGGAGGATCCTCTCAAAAATCACCTTCTATTGGCAACAAAGGTTCTTCCCTACTTCATACATGGAGGGAAAACTTGAGTTTATCAAGGAGAAACGTTCAGCATGCACTCACCCAACTCCATGACCTACGCCATGGGGGATTCCTCTCCTTTGTAAATCCCTGCAGTAGGTTTTGAAATGACACATGGATTTCTCAACAAAGACTATCTCTATGTGGTCCTTAGCCATTTTTTTATCCATCGTATTGAAATGCACTGTCGACAAACTCTCAAACTATCATATCCTAACACATTTTCTATAAAGTGGTCATCTTGTAAAAGAAATCCCCCTCCTCTTTGCCGTCTACCAATGATGCCTCCTCACCCAATGCCTCACAAAGACACCTGTAAAACATACGTCTTTTTCATGCTTGTAAGGATATGTGTCATGCTTGTAAGCATAGTCATCATTCTTGTAAGCTTAGGCTTACATGCATGTAAGCATAAGTGTCATGCTTGTCAGCATAGGCATCATGCATATTAGCATAGACACCTATGAGATGGAACCAATTGATATCACCTCAGACATGAATTGCATAGACTGATATAGCCCCATACCCCTCAAAGACATACATTTGCTACATCGATGACTCATTCATGATCCCCTCATGTATTGAAGAAATTCAATCTCTTGCATGATGCCTTACGAAAAATGACCTGCTAATTTTACCTGCATGTACCACTGCAAAACACACACTATCATCGGTGAGACCCATATCCAACACTTACAATAGTTGCCCTTCATACTTGTTGCTACCCCAACAAAAAAAACCTGGCCTATATGCCTTCATTGCAATCGTTTCCTATCTTAAGACCAGGTCTCTCTATGAAAATGATGAGTCTCTACAACCACAGACCCATGTGCGTTTATAAAGACACAAATGATGGCGTTCAACTTCTATCATCAAACAACCATTATGAAGGATCTGAAAGTGGTGTCCGGCTTTATCCCATTGCGACAACAGTCGATCCTACGTTCAAAGGTGGCCTTCTTTGGATAATTCATTGAGTATGTTTCGTTGAATTGATTCATCCTCATAGGGAATTAACAACCCATCATCCTCTTCCAACACAAGCATGGGTGACTCATGCAAAACATCACCCCTTGTTGAAATCTTCATGCCCCCTCCCCAGCCTTGGTCTTATGCCCAAAGGGTCTTGCATTTATGAAAGAAAGACTTCATTGAAAGTTTCTTGGAGAAGATTCCTCTCAAGGACCCCTCTCCTCGTCATAAATATCTTTCCTTCACCATTCCGATTATCATGAAACGCGCGATAAGGATGGTCTCATAAGAATCCCTCCACGCCCATGGCGGTGAATATAGTTTCCCTAGTCTTCATCATTCACCCTGTTGTGTAGGCATCGTCAATGTAAGGGAAAATCCCTTTAAACTTTTGTCTTCAACACGAGTTCTTTGATCAATCTTCCTCTTTGGCCTCATATCGATTAAAAAAAAACTCTCCCCAGTCCTTCCATCTTGACAATTACCTTTCATTATGTACTGAATCGACACAAATTTATGTCGTTTGTCAGATATGAATGAACAAAGAAGCTCCCAAACATGCACTCTGTTTGTAACTCATTCCAAGCCAAACACAACGTTATCCCGCTTGATGTGCAATAAAAGTATCTAAAAACAGGAACCCTCTTCCGATGCACAGGTATCATGACTCAATTTTGTCGGAGTAGGCAAATTGCATGCTTACATTGTTCATCAGAAGAAACAAATGGACCTTGTTTTTGCCTATGTTTTCGCTTACAACTTCTCTCCTTGAGATTTTTACCACATCCATGCACAGAGTGGTTGTTGGCGTTCCATAACTGAGCAATGAGAAGAACTTGCTTAAATCCATTTTTCAGGAACGTCGTGTCCATGGTTATGATGCGCCGCACGTGGTTCCACCCCTCCCGACACGCCCTCGGTGCTACGAAGGCATGGCAAAAGACCTTCTTCTTGTCTTGCTCTGCGCATGCGAACGTCCGGGGGTCCACTCGTTTTAGCTGCACGACAGACAGGCCATGGGGACGGTATTTGAACACAGAGTTGTGTAGCAATCGCAAATACGGATGGGGAAGCATCGTCAGAGGCAACAACTACTAACCTCCGCAACGTATGCCGGGAAGAGGGACCACGACAGAGCCTTCTTGCCCATCAGCTTCTCCTGGGCCGCCTTCCTCGCACGGTACACCACGGGGTACTGCACCTTCTCCCCAGTACGAGCCTCAACAATCTGTTGCAGCGCCTTTGTGTCCGTGCAGGGCTTCTTCTTCATGGTCTGCTCAATGTGCCGCAGCACCCATGCAGCCCCACGCGCCTGGTCGCCCTTCTTGGTGGTGGGGGAGCACTTGTGGCCATCCACAAATTCGATGACGGCAACATTGCCATGCTTGCGCTGATAGCGCGCCTTCAGGAGCCATTGGCAGCCTGCTTGTTTCCACATTCCGCATCGGACTTCGAGGCGAGTTGGCTCACTCCGGACCCATGACACCGGCATGCCACGGTCGACTGCGTAGTCTTGGACAGCTTTGCGACAGGCGTCCATGTTGCAAAAGGCACGACCGCCTGGGAAATCCGTGCATCTTCCTTCGCGTTTGCGCGCACGTGAGGGAGCGGCTTCAACATCTTTCACAGTGTTCTCTCGCGGGGGCGGCGGGGTCTCCTCATCAGACGACCCTGCACAGTGGACGTGCACGGAAACATGTCAGTCACATGTCTGGCAAATAGGCAGAAGACGTACTTGTGTGAGATGGCTAGCAGACAGCGTACTTCGACCAAGGAGGAGGTCCAACCCCGTCGACGACCACGCCATGTCTAGAAACATAGTGGGTTCAACCCACCAGCACGGTAACCACGGAACGGACAGACACGTTGACTGCCTCCAAGTCGCATCGTGCGCTCTTCAACACGGTCCAGGGAGCGAGGAGTCATGCGCTCCACGACATTGACGAGACAGTCCCACTCGTGTTCCTCCCACTCAGTAACGAGGAACGATGACTCCGGGTGGTACTGGGAGACGAGGACCCTGGGTGGGTCGTCGTACTTGTCGTCCGGGTAACCGCCTCCAGTGGCGTAGAAAGTGGCGGCCATGTTGGCCAAAACTGGGTATAACGATGTACGACATGCGTCGTAATATGCATCCTACCCACCATCTACACTTAGAAAACCCACCAGTTGTTAGCGCAAGGAGTAGGGCCATCCCGGAGACAGAAGCCCGCGGCGACTAAGCGGCGACATTGGAAGAACATGTCGATTACACATCAACAATGGCTCAACGGTCACGACCCCTGCGGAAGACGAGGGTAAACGTCCACATCATATGGCGGTTGCCCGACTTCCCATGCCGACAACCGTCGCGTCCCATGCATGCGGTGTGAAGTCGTCCGAGGAGGTTACAAAAATTACTAATCCTATCATACACCTGGCCGAAAATGTAAGACGAGGGGAGGCACTTCAGCTTCGACTTTCGGACGGTGGCAGCATGTTGTTCCACTTCGAGTAATCCGCCAGTTGGCGCCATTGGCATGTGGACGACAAGAAGCAACGTCCACCTAGCAATACATCGCGTCCCCGACGTATGCTACGATTAGAGCCCGTGCGCATGTTGTCTAGGTCGACGCCAAGGTCTGCATAACGCAACATCACGGCACGCTCATTGCATGTTCGGCAAAGAAACTATGTGACGCCTGCTTTCGCAAGTGACACACATCGTGCTTTCGGGGAACGTTCCAAAGTTCAAGCCCCCTGTTCAAAGCGTGAAAGGAAGTAGGGGTGACGGGTTGCTTTGAACGCATTTTTCTTGTGTCGGAAGTTCACCTTCTGATGAAGACACCGGAAATGCATATGTATTCCGCATCAATTTGTGTGATGTAGAAATGGTGACTCAATTCAGTGAAAAATAAAACTTAATTATCCGGATGTCCACAGTTGAAAAACTAATTTATATGGAACCGGTGTAGCGTGAATTTCTTTGCAATAGTGGGTGCGGCATGCATGATCCCTGGCGCTTCGAAAACAGTGGGTATTGCACGCATCTTCTGTGTAAAGTGAGTACCGTGTATAAAATGTGCGAAAAATGGCCAGGAAAAAATTCGGAGGCCAAAACAGTGGGTATCGAGGAATTAGGCCGTTTCTTAATTGTGCCCCTTCTTATCTAAACATTGAGCTCTCTCTGACGAGTTACTCGTTCTTTACTTGTCCAACTTTTTTTTGTGATAGAGATGTGGATTTCCCCTGGATAAAGGAATTTTATACTTCCTTAATTTGATTCAGCACCATTATTGGTTGGTCTCCACCGATTTTTGCAAAGAAAAATCGCAAAATTTGTAAAACCACGTTAACAACAAAATGTGACAACCCACAAACAAATTTTCCAACAAAAAAATTTTAAATTTAAAATTTATTTTTTTTAATATTTCTCCTCATACAGCTGTTTGCACGCCCATACCTCTGTCCTTCAGTTCAGAACTTCACTCATGAGTCGGGTTTAGCCCTCGGGATGTTCTCGTTGTTTCATGATCCCCGCCTAAGACCTGAGGTAACAGTAAATGTCGCTCGCAACGTGTTCAGATTTCATCGTTAGATTGTGAAAAGGCGTCGAATCAATTCGACTCTCGACTCGAGAGGACTTGGCGCCATGTCTTCTAGAAGAGCTTCAGTTTCGTCACTTCTACTGAGTCGTACGCGTGGCTGATCGAACGGTCTTCCATCTTCCTACGCGGTTGAGAGTGGCAGCGAAAGGTCTGGATTGATCATAGAAAAGTATGAGAAGCCTTTTTGAAACATCATTGCTTGAAGCCCAGAAATTCCCATGATCTAATGTCTTGGGTGTGCTTAGTTTGCGTTGTCAACTGGAATGAAAAGAGGTTATGTTACCCTGCGACATCCACAGGCACCGCAACTTTTTTCCTACCTTAAAGGGAACGGAAAAAAAGACTTCCCATGGACGTGCAACATCCGGCAACTTCCAGAATCCTCCCCGCCCCTCCTCCCTCAGTTCCATCCGCCCCCCCACCCCCCCCCCC
>SZWC01020062.1:2147-17271 GCA_023375785.1 Penium margaritaceum
ATTGATCAGCATGCAAGACAAGTCCTTTTATAGCTGTCTGTCCAGTCCTAGAACTCAAAAGCACATTCCTAAGAAGTGGCTTGACCCTGCCACATCACCAAGAGACTTGCGCTGTGGGCTTGACACATAAGCATCCTTGTGCCAAGGTGACTGATCAGCCGTGTTGCTTCCCAGAAGCAATGGACTTTCTTTCTTGGAAGCTTCTAAAACAACCAAGATGTGCATGGAGCCAGGATCGAGCTCATGACCTCTCACTTGGCCAAATCAACAAAATGGCCAAGTTAACCACTCACCTACATGGTGTACTCACAGGTCATATCTCACATGAGACAGAGCATAGTTGAGTCACCCTACAACAAATCCAGGGGTCATACCTCCACAAGGGGCAGAGCATTCCTGGTCCGTCGTACAATACTGAACAAGGGGCAAACATATTCAACACAAAGCACCCCGATTTCTTGGCAGAGCTTCTCAAAGCAGCCACTCACTGCACAACCTTGCACGCACCGCTCGACTCGAGTGCCAAGGTCCCAACATATGCCTCATTCTCATTCTTGGCACTGCACATATGTGCTCAACTCATGCAAAACTTATCATTGAATTTCACTCATTATTGAATACAAATTATCCATGTGTCCCAAATCCTTGAATCGCCTTTTGTCCCACACCTCATTCCTTTGAAGCACCTACGTTCCGCATGGCGTAACATCCCTCTTAATCATCCTAGTTCTGCTCAACATAACACCTTTACATTGTTACTTCCTTCACATACAGGAGTCCAACAAACTTGAGAGTGGGCATTTTTGTTCGTTTGCATATACCGTTTGAGGAAAAACGATGTATGCAGAAGTTGATGCCACTGCACTCTCTCGACCGCCACGACGCAACCACTCATTGAGCATGTACTCGGTAACCTTTGGGTACTTCAGCTCGTCGGAAGGTCAGCCGCTAAGGACAGTGATCATGGGACTCCAACTGTCCGACAAGGCCAGAGGGAGGATCATAACTTGCAGCTGAGAGTCGACCTCCCAAACTGTGGCCACGCACTCCTTTGCGAGTGACTCAATCTGCTACATGATCTCAATGATGTTGTCGCCTTTGTTGGCTCGGAGGGTGATGAGCTGATTGAAGATTAAGAGCTGATTGGCAAGGTTTTTTGACTGGTAGATGGAGTACAGTTTTGACCATGTCTTCACGGCAAGGGTGTATCCTTGGAGGTGTCCAAGTTGTGGCGGGCATAACGCAGACACAAGGAGTGCCAATACCTTTTCATTGCGCTTCTTGCATGCATCCTTCACCTTAGCCGTTGCAGTCTCTGGCGGAGCCGTCTCATCACCCTTCACGAGCTCAACCAGTCCCTTGTCATCGAGGAAGACATCAAAATGCCACCTCCACAAGGTGAAGCCTGTCCCATGAAACTTGAGGACAGTGCTGCTGCTCTCTTGCTCGCTGGTGGCTATGTCTTGCTGTTGAAAGCGTGAACTCAAGCTGGCTTGGGACCCCTTAGAGGCATGGGCCCATAATCCTTTGTTGGCCTGAGGGTAAGTGTGCATCTTGGAGGGTCCCTAGCAGTGGTTGGTTCACACCACCAACTGTTTTTTGAGAGACTGAAAATGTGGAGGCAATTGGTTCCAAGGATGACAGAAAACTGGTCACAGAGTGTGGTAATGTTTTTGGCCTCAAAAGTAGCAAAGTAGTGGCATTTTATAGCCACTGATCTGAGCTTTTGAGAACACCAAAGTATGCCAAATTTGAAGCTTCCTAGTAGATTCTATGACTTCTAGAGTATCCCTAGGTAGGGTGTCCTTTTTCCCATCCTAGATTCCTCAGTTTCATTCTAGTTGGTGGGAAGGTACCCAGAAGGCTAGGACACCTCTCAACACCTTGTAGAACAAGCTACCTCTTCTAGAAGGTGTGCCACCTTCTTGGACCCTCACCTAGCCTTCTAGAAACTTAGAGAGAAACTCTAGAAGATGAGCTGGCTTCCTGGCACCTAATTTCCACCTCCCTTGAGGCAGGGCAGAAATTCATCTTGAGGAACTTGAACCCAGGCCCCTGTCTCTAGAGGTTGACACCATTAATCACTGAGCCACTCGGGCTTGTCCTTTGGGTGTTCCTTTTTGGAGTCACTCCTGCCATGGTGAGAAGCACAACTCCAACAGTTTAGGTGTCGCATGTACTCTGCAACGTAGTCCGCTCTATCAATAACGGTGAGGCCAGGGTTCTTTTCCGCCTGTTTGATGACTATACCTTGGTCTCTCCGAAAAGAGTTGAGGGATTGGAGAAATCTGAGGTTGCTTCTTCTGCGAGGGGCCAGAGGAGTTGTGGCACAACGCTCTTTAACCTCCGACGCAAGAAGATCAAGGATGCTTTGTAGTTTGCAGGGCGTTTCTGACGGCTGATGTTCAGGAACTGATGCTCGTTGGCGGTGAAGCTTCTCGAGCACAGCTTGTGGATGCCAAATTTGGTTGTTTTGCCTCACGGATTGTCTCCTACCTATCATGCAAAACACACCAGCAAAACTTCATGCACCGTTAGGTACGTTTCTTGCCACCGCCGGGGTCGGAACTGTTTTTGGGGTCGTTTTGTTGGGCCGTTTCTTTGGCCTTTCTTGCCTTGGTTCTTGCCCTGTTGGCCTTTCTTGCTGCTACTGCTTCGGCTGCTGATTTCACTACTGCTGCTGCTGCTTGGGCTACTGTTTCTGCTACTGCTGGTGCTTCTGCTCCTTGTACTGGGGTTGCTGCTGACCCTGCTTCGGCTTCTGTTGTTGCTGATCTTTTTTGGGGCCCTTCTCCAGACCTTGTTTTTCATCTTTTTTGGGCTGTGCTTGAGGTGTCTACTGCTTCTGCTACTAGTTGAGGTAGTGTTCCATGGCGTTTTTCACCTTCAAGACAGCTTGATCCACTTTCTTGGCAATGACTTCACCGATGGTGGGTTTGACCTCCATCTTGGATTCAGCAGCGGTGCTTGCTTTGTTGAATTTGGCTTGCTGCTCCTTCTCGTCCTCATCCAAGTAGTGCTTCTCAAGGAGGGTGGCATAAGTAACCTCCATATCAGCAACTAACTTAGCGATCAAGCCATTGTGTTTGGCGCTGACATTCTTGTCCATGAGGCCTGCAAGAGTGGAGGAGTTAGATGGAGGGCGTAGATGGTCTTCCAGAAGAATCTTGAGCTCAGCCTTACAGCCCCCTCCATGATCTCTTGGAGCTGCTTCTCTTTGCCACAGGTAACGATAGGAACCTGAGTTAGCAGAACAGCATGAAAGTTTGCATCGATTTCTTGGTTGGTGGTGGTGCGCAATTGAGGGCGGTTGTTGCAATGAATAGCCGGACCCTTCAGGCGCATGGAAGAGGGGAGACTGTTTCTGGCAAAGATCTTGTTCATTTTGTTGAGGCCGGCCTAAGTCCTTACCAAGGAACCGATGAGTTTAGACAAGGTCTTCAGTTGTCTTGAAGGCCTTTCTGGGCCGGTGGATCTAGAACTTGTGGCTGATTGACGACAGCAGGGGCCGCACCAGCGGAGACTGCTGGATTAACAGCCAAGACGGCTGTTGCAGTGTCTTTGTTCACGATGGAGAGGTCGGGGGTGTCGGGCACCACTTCGATCTCATCAACGGAGTCGGGGGCCTCTTTGATGTCGTCGAGGTCCAGCCCTTGGTCATCGGAAGATTTGGTTCTTTTGATGCGTGGACGGGTAGATGGCGCGGAGTTATTGGCCCTTGAGGCGGTTGTGGCGATCAACGCAATAGAGGGGGGTGCTTCTTGGGACAGCAAGAAATTGTAACCTGAATGGAACTGAAAGAGAGTAGTCCACGTGTGCTAGGCATGGTTTGAGAGAAACGTTAGAGGTTAAATACTAGCAACATGTTTTGGCTGGGGTAAGCCTTCATTAGGCCAATGAACTCAATGAAAAAGGATCTCTCATGCTAAATGCACACATGTGGGACAAAATCTGAGAAATCACCCATCGCACCAGCGGAGCTTGGGGGGTGCGCAAAAAGCGACAGGTGAAAGTAGTACCAAGGTAGCGAAATAGCCCAGGGTGGGATCCGCGCCTGCACTAGGAAGTAAGAAAGTCTCCTAGGCAGTTGCCAAGCCAAAACAACATGACTAAGGAACACAGCAGGATTAAACAAATTCAGAAGTTTTACAAAACGTCTAAATTCTTTTAATCTTGCTGAGCGACCCACGACACAGTGACGGTCATGGGAAGCATTAGAGGTGGAAACAACAGAAAAAGTTGCGAAAGCCAAACAATGCCAACCAATATCTCTGGACATAGGCAAGCGATACATGAAACACAGAGCTCAAGCGTGACTAGTCCATGTGGAAGCAGGGGAAGCAGAAGAAGTTGTAGCTACTGAAGCAACAACAATGGCATCAACACCCAAAAAGTTTGCAGCCATACTGAAAGAATTTGCGGAACTCATCAAGGAGTTTGAAGGGGTTTTTCCCAACAAACTACCCCAAGAATGGGCGCCGCAATGCAACATTGACCATCAGATAGACCTGAAGTCGGGCAGAAGATAGACGGTGAAAGGAACCTATCGAATGAGTAATCACAAGCTGAACAAAATCAAGAAGCAATTGGATAAGATGATGGGGCAGGGGTTCATCCGACCCTCCACGTCACCCTACGCAACACCGGTACATTTTGTGAATAAGAAAACAGGAGAGATGCGGATGTGTGTGGACCACCGAGCGTTCAACGGCATCACCATCGAGCGTTCACCGTCAACTACTACCCCCTCTCACAAGCAACTGAACTTTTTGACCAAATCTGTGGGGCTTGAAATTCTAGCGAAATTGACCTACGCAGCAGCTATCATCAGATCCGCGTATCTGATAAGGACATCAAGAAGACAACATTCCGCACCAGATATGGACACTTGGACTTCACGGTTATGCCGTTTGGACTCGTGAATGCCCCCGCAACATTTATGGCAGCAATGAACAACATTTTTTGCCTGTATCTTAATGGATTTGTCCTCGTGTATCTTGACCACATCCTGGTGTACAGCCGCACCCTTGAGGAGCACAATGGACATCTCCAAAAATTTCTTGAGAAACTACAAAGAGAGAAAAAAATTGGGAAGCTCTCAAAGTGCGACTTTGGTTGCCGTTGGATCAAGGTTTTGGGTCACACCATTGGCGGCGGACGGATTACTATGGACCCCAACAGGTGGAAGCAGTCGCTGATTGGCCGGCGCCCGCAAATGTTTAGGACATCTAGGTATTTTTAGGCTTTTGTAACTACGAGCGTCAATGCGTTAAGGATTATGCCCGGGTGTCAGCGCCTATCTCCGATCTCAAACGGAAAACCACTGAGTGGAATTGGGGGAATTCGAACAAGATTCTTTCAACTCTTTGAGAAACACTATAACTTCGGCGCCAGCCTTACAATTGGCAGTTCCAACGGTGGACTATATCATGACCATTGATGCATCCAATCAAGCCATTGGAAACGTTCTCCTTGAAGAAAATGGCGGTGGAAAGAAAATCGGTTGCGTACCACGTACCATCAACAGCGACAGAGACGGCCGCTTTTCCAGTTGTTTTTTGTGCAAACCGATGACACGCTGCGACAGTCCAGTCCAACTATCAACGGCGTTCCATCTCCAGACCGACGGGCAAACCGAGCGCACCAACCAAACCTCCAACAACTTCTCCAAACCTTATACGCCACATGACAATGATTGGGCAGCAAAACTGCTGAGCTCCAAGCTCGCATACAACTTCGCCACCTCAACCGCAATGGGCAAAATCCCTTTCAAGGTGGTGTACGACAAAGTGCCCGCCACACTGCTACATTACACTCTGAGATTAGCATTCCCGCCATTGATATCCGCCATCAGGCCCTCACAAGCATCAAGGAGGAAACACGGCAGACCCTTGCAAAGACACGAGCAGCTATGAAACTGGCAGCCGACTGACTTTGCAACCATGACGTGTTCAACGCAGGCAATCACGTCCTCCTCACCTCGGCAAACATCAAACTTTGAGGGCAGGAATTTGCGAAACTCAAACCCTGCTGGCTGAGACCGTTAGAGATCGAGCAAATGCAAACCCCAATCGTCATTTCACTTTGTCTCCCTGACAGTATTGAAATCTACTCTCCCTTCCACATCAACAAGCTGAAGCACTACTAATGAGACGCCAATGAGAACCCCACTCACAATGTGACTTCGCACGCATCGCTCGGCTTAAACGCCGATGACCTAACTTATGCCGCATTCTCATTCTCGGTATTGTAGATGTGCTTGACGCACCCGACGCTTCTCATCAAAGTACACTTATTGCTTAACACAAATCATCTGTTTGTCCCAAAACCCCAAAACGTCTTTTGTCCCACACCTCATAGCTGTGGACCACCTACATTCCTCTTGGCATAACATCTACATAGCACAGTTATTGCACAACACTAACATGAAAACAATGGAATACTGCGTGTTACGCGCTAGACATACACCAGTTCCTAATCTTCCAAAGTGGGAATTTCCTTCACTACACAAATAACCGACCACATTGCGAGACCTCGACATTCACTCCGACGACCGAGGGCAATTTGGCCTACTACCCTCGCCTTCCAGGGAACCTTCCCGAACTTTTTGACAACTAAGACCACTCTCGTGAATACATGACAGAAGTGTCACAACCTTTCGGTCGACTTCCCAACGCAACGAGATGAATCTGGACTTCCAAAGATGCATCTTGCATCTTCTCCGAGGAATCGGAGGCCTCCGATTCCTCGGTGGACCTTCAAGAATCCGACCACTAACAACACGACTCCATACACGTCACTCAACAATCCACTCAATGACCCCGACTATACCTCATTCGTAACTTGACACTTGTATGTATATGTTCAATCATTTTGACACTTGTCATCGCAGTACACTTACCGCTAATTATGAAATGCTCAAGTTTCCCAAATTCTAAATCATGTCGTGCCTCGCAACTTCTACCTGTTCACCATGTACGCATAACACTTGGTATCACAGCACATAAGTGCTGGAGAGACATCTTGCTACTTCACCCATCCAAAGGACTACCTTGCACAAGTTGTCCACGCATCTCGCATGTCAAGACTTCACAGAATTTGCGACTGCGATGTAAGGCAAGCAAGCACATCCGACGACCAGCAGCGGGTCTTCGGCGAGGACTTTGACTATGGAGGAGCAAAACGTGCCTAAGCACGCAAACCCGGAAGCGGCAGTGAATGCTGCCGTGGCAGGGTATACGGCAGCGGGATCAACCCCTATGACTCCGACGACCAACCTGGTCGCAGATCCAACGGTGGTGAACCAGCCGCCCCTACCGACAGCATTGACGGCAAGAGCAAGGACGACATGTGGCACCAGACGACAGGCACAGATCAACAAGGAACTAGCAAACCGTATCTCTGTGCTCAAGGAGATCAATAGCCATTTGCTCCAATAGCTCAATGTTGTGATGGAGGCTCTTCACAATGCAAGCACACGAGAAGCGGTGCTCGTCCAGAGTAATACCAACTCTTGAGAAAACCCAAAACTTTTCCGGCTCTGCCAGAACTGTTCGATCCTAAAAACTATAAAGGACCAACGATTTGGATGTGGCTGACGATTCTGGAGGTGTACTTCACCGCTGCTCGGTTCAACACCAAAAAAAATTGATTGACCTCGCCGCCACGCTTTTGCATGGCACTGTGCTAAGTTGGTGATCAGATCTAAAGACCGCCCAATGGTAAGAGGAGACCAGCGGGACCTCATTGAAGGTCAGCAGTGCCCGTCTCATTTTGTTGACCGTAGGCGTTCTATCTCTGGAGCAAAACAACCCACAATGGCAAGACGCACTGACGCCACCAACCATTTGGAACAAACTATCGCGTGGGATGCTCGCATGATTCGGATGACTGAATGAGAAGTCTGACGCACGGTACAAGCTCCAGTGTCATCGTCAACAGTCCAGCGCGGCAGAGTACATACAAAGGTTTTGAGAGATCATCATTGGTGTAGACATCACCGCTGATGAACTTTGTTTCCACTAGAACAACGCCCTCAAGTAAGACATCTTACAAGGAATTGCCATCATCCGCATCCAAAACAGTTTTCTACGGATGATCATTGTAGCAAAAAGGATAGGTAGTGGCAGCTACAACACTAGGATCCAAGAATCCTATGAATTGCAACCTCCTAACCACAATCATCGTGGGAACAAAAAAACCCAGTTGGGGGACTCCTTGACTCCAATGGAAGTGGATGCCGTCAACGTGAGAGAAACATGTACTTCCTTCATCTGTGGAAAAGTCAAGCATATCGCTTGTAACTGTCGGAGCAAGCAGTAGGCCAAAAGGGGGAGAGAGAGTCGTAGAAAAATGAGCACAAAAATGGCATAGGGCAGGAGTGAAAGGCGTGATTATCATCTGTGAGGAATGATCTACACCAAACGATCTCCCATCTAAATGATCTATAACATTGCATAAGGTTTTTGGGATCGCAAAGTTTGACAAACTGTACAAGGAAGACCAATCGGTGACACTGCTAAAAGTCTAACCCTGAGGTTGCAAGAGTTGCAAAACGGTACCAACACTATTGGATAGAGGAGCTTCTCATTGTTTATTGAGCAACGAAATGGTTTGCAAGCTCGGTTTGCAGACCAAACCAGGGGTGTTTGTAGGAAAAACCGTCAACGGGAGATTGCAAATATGGAGAATTTGAGAACCACTACGACTACAGGTGGGCGATCTACGGGATGTAATGATCAAGAGGTCTTGTCCAATGAGTGATCACAAAATCATTCTTTGAGGAGATTTCCTATACCGACAAAATCCGTAGGTCGACTGGAACAATGACAACGTCCACCAGGGGATTGATGGCACCAAGTGACAACTTCCATGCATGGGACGGAACACTACAGCTAAAGCAGCAGAAATGGAAGCAGCGGAGGAAGCTGCGATAGCGAAAAGACGACAACCTGTGCAGCTGATACCGCTCAACGTGGCCAAATACTGCATGCGACGAGGAGCTCGTGCGTGGCTCATGCATCTCGAGCCAATGGAGGAAGCAGAAGCGGCAGCTGTTGACTCATCAGCCTCATCGGCCTCCACAGCCTCATGGGCATCGACAAAGTTCGCCATGGTGCCTGAAGAGTTCGCACCACTCATCCAAGATTTTACGAGCATTTTCCCTCACAAACTTCCACAAATACTACCACCTCAACAGGACATCAATCGTCGCATCGAGCTGAGGCCGGGTAGCCAACCGATAGTTTGAGGGGCCTATCGGATGAGCGACCACGAACTGACTGAGTTGAAAAGCAACTCGACGAGATGCTCGGTCAGGGGTTCATCCGCCCATCAAGGTCATCATACGCCGCATAAGTATTCTTGGTAAAAAAGAACCATGGTGAAATGGGGATGTGCGTGGACTTTTGGGCATTGCACGACGCTACCATCAAGAACCGCTACCCTCTTCTCCGATCCGATGAACGTTTTGACCAACTTCGAGGGGCTTGAATTTTCACCAAGATCGATCTACGTCACGGTTATCACCAGATTGACGTGGCAGATACATACATTGAGAAGATGGTGTTCCAAACTTGCTACGGGCATTTTGAGTTCACGGTCATGCCGTTTAGACTTACTGACACCCCGTCGACGTTCATGGCGGCAATGAGCAACATTTTTCCCGTACCTCAATGATTTTGTCATGGTGTACCTCGACAATATTCAGGTGTATAGCCGCACCCCGAAGGGGCACAATGGACATGTTTGAAAAGTTCTTGAAGCTTTACAAAGAGAGAAATTTTCAGAAAACTCTCAAAGTACGACTTCGGTCGTCGTTTAATCAAGGTTTTGGGCCACGTTATCAATGGCGGACGGATCACCATGGATCTGAAAAAAGTGGCACCAGTTGCTGATTGTCCTACGCCGACCAATGATAGACACGTTCAATTTTTCCTCATCTTCTGTAGTTACTACCGGCGTTTTGTACAGGATTACACCCAA
The DNA here is from genome assembly GCA_023375785.1 of Penium margaritaceum. NCBI lineage: Eukaryota > Viridiplantae > Streptophyta > Zygnematophyceae > Desmidiales > Peniaceae > Penium > Penium margaritaceum. Next base: position 12,132 of record SZWC01020062.1, read on the forward strand.
GTGTCAGCGTCTCTCTCCGATCTTACTCGAAAAGAAAATGGGTGGAGGTGGGGAGACAGCAAACAAGAAGCGTTCACCGCTTTGAGGAATTCTCTGACCTCGGCGCCAATCCTACAACTAGCCGATCCAACGATCGACTACGTCATGGCTACAAATGCCTTAGATTGAGCCATCGGTGTGGTCCTCCTGCAAGACCATTGCAATAACGAGCAACCGCTCGCCTACGTGTCGCAAAAACTTCAAGGACCAGAAGAAAACTACGTCGTACACGATGAATAAATGCAGGCGGTTGTACATGCATTCAAGACATGGCGGTGCTATTTGGAGTGTTGCCAATGTGTCGTACGCACTGACCACCATGCGTTGAAGTATTTGAAGACGTAGCCAAACCTTAGTCGACGTCAAACCCTATGAACGGAATTCCTTGAATCCGGATTCGACGATGATATCGAGTACCTGCCAGGCAAAATCAGCCCATCAGACGCACTCAGCTGCCAGCCAGATCTGATGGCTGAGGCACCAACGCTACATCTACAGCGAGATCCGGACCTCGATTGGCTGTTCACAAGAGGCTACGACCAGCATGGTGGATACGATAAGGCAAAACTCTGGTACAACACACCATATTGGCAGCGACGATTCACTAGCCTCGTGGTCGTTCCCCCAAACAACAAACTTTGCCGCATGTTGCTCCAACAATGCCACAACATCAGTCCAAGTGGACGCTTTGGAGAGGACAAGATAATGAAGAAGATGGAAAAAAAACTACTGGTGCGACGAGATGCAAACCGACGTGATCAACTTGTGCAGATGCTGCAACACATGTCAGCGGCAAGTATCCTGTCGCACGCGATTGCCATGACTCGTGCAGCCACTCCCCATTCCAATGGAACTAGGGGCTGACATCTCCATGGACTTTGTCATGGGATTACCAGTCACACTCGAAGGATATGATGCCATCCTCTTAGTTGTTGACAGGTTTTCCAAAATGTCCCATTTTATCCCAACAACGACCACCATCACCGACGAAGGAAGAGCACGGTTGTTTCTAAAAAACATTGTGCGGCTACATGGCATATTGAGAACTATCATGAATGACAGGGACTGTCGATTCACTAGCTGTTTTTAGCCCGGACTGAGAACTTGCTACGGCAGCCAAATTCAACTTTCAACGACGTTTCATCCTCAAACCGACAGCCAAACCAAGCAAACCAATCAGATGCTCGAACAAATTCTCCGAACACATGTGAACCTTATTGGACGGATTACGTTGATGTGTGGGCTTTGACTTCACACCCTTATGAGGTTAGCGTGGTTAGTTCGGGTGTGGCATGGTGATCTGGTCGAGGCTATACTGGTTGAAACCCGCGCACATGGTGAGTTGTACCTGTGTGACGTGGAGACCCATTTCCTTGATGTGTTAAGTATCCTTCATACATGCGAGCATGTGTGGTCGAGACTCGGACCCCTGGAGACATGTTCTATGGTCATGAGGAGACCTTTGTACCCCTTGTGTGATGTTTGGCAAATGGGTGTGTGATTAATGTCTTGCATGGTCGAGACTCGCGCACTTGGTAAGTTACACCAATGTCACGAGGAGACCTTGTATTGTGGTTGGTGTTTACGGCGGACAGTAAGTGTATCCCCTCTGTGAGTAGGGGAAGGGGCACCTCGGTACGTATGCTTGATTGGTTCTCGCCATTGTTGGTTTTGTGAGCGATCCTTTCCTATCTTCAATCCCTCATCAGTGTGGTGACGACTTTGTCAGCCAGGGGGGTTGTTGGTTTGTGTGGCTTCCACCCGTCACGAGTGCAACCGTGGTGATTGTCCGTATACCCCGTACTAGTGGTATGGAGCAATGATACTAGAGAGCATGACAACATGATCCCTGATGCAGATTTAGCTGGGGCCGGAGCCTCAACGGGTGGTGGCACCACGCACCAGTAGCTACGAGACAGTTGCCATGACGTCCCCAGTGCTTGCTTGGATGCTCTACAGCTTTTTCGCAGTCATTAGAGTTTTCTTCGTGGACTGCTTCTGAGAAGATTTGCATGTTTTGCATAGTCTGTCCACTAATCAATGCCATACCTGTGCGTCTGACCAGCCGTAGCATCTGGCTCGAGATTCTTCATCTCCAAGTTCAGACGGTATTGTGCTTGGATACCTGTGTGCAAAGTTACAGCCAAAACAGTAAGTTTGAGCCGGTTTTAGGAAAAACTGACACTGTCACGTGCTCCACTTGCTCTGCGCCGCGACAGGTGTTTATGTTGTGTTCTTGTCAGATATCATCTCTCTCCGCAACTGTGTTTAGTTGGAGCTTGCTCACACTCTGTACGTGTCCCTACCCAGACTCTTATAGTTTCATGCATGACTTGTCACTGTCAGCACACACTGATTCAGCGTTGACGCATACTTCAGTAGCAAGCGCTTAGGAAGGTTACAAGAAGTTTCTTAGATTGGGCACAAAAACTCCCACCGTCGAAATCGCTTGCAATTCGACGATCTCCACTGCATTGGGCAAAAATCCGTTTGAAGTGGTGTACGGCAAGCTTCCCGCCACACCTACAGGACTACACAGTCACAACAACATTCCGTTCTTGTCAGATATCATCTCTCTCCGCAACTATATTTAGTTGGAGCTTGCTCACACTCTGTACGTGTCCCTACCCAGACTCTTGCAGTTTCGTGCATGACTTGTCACTGTCAGCACACACTGACTTAGCGTTGACGCATACTTAAGTAGCAAGCGGTTAGGAAGGTTACAAGAAGTTTCTTAGATTGGGCACAAAAACTCCCACCGTCGAAATCACATGCAATTCGAGGATCTCCACTGCAACGGGCAAAACTCCGTTTGAAGTTGTGTACGGCAAACTTCCCACCACACCTACAGGACTACACCGTCACAACAACATTCCCGCGCTTGATGTCCAATGCCGAGACCTCTCGACCATCTAGGAGGAAACACGACAGGCCCTCACGAAGACACAAGCTGCGATGAAACGAGCAGCAGACCGACATCGTACTGACGACGTTTTCGTCACTACCGACATAGTTCTCCTCAGTTCGGCCAACAACAAACTCCGCAAAGCCGATTGTTCGAAGCTCAAACCCTGATGGTTGGGACCGTTTGAGATCGAGCGCATGCAAACCCCCGTGGTTGCGCGAATCAAACTCCTCAACACTATGCAAGTTGATCCGATGTTACATATCAGCAGACTCAAGCACTACCGAGACCCCGGAGAAAACTTCCTCGGAAGGGATGTCCCTCCCCCTCCTCTGCTACAAGTAGACAAGGACACCGAATACGTCATCAAAGACATCCTCGACCATCGACGACGTGGAAAAACGACAGATTATCTTGCCAAGTGGCATGACTATGACATAGCGCATAACACCTCGGAACCTTACGACAACCTCTGAGACGTCGATCACCTAATCGACGGCTATTACCGCCGTCATCAGGCCACATCTATACGCGTGCCAGGACTTCGCGACTAAAGGGGGGACAAGTGTTACGTACCAGATATACACGAGAACCTAATCTTCCTGAGTGGGAATTTCTGTCATTACATAAATGACCCACTACGGCGCGAGACCTCGACATTGGCTCTGACGGCCGAGGGCAATCCGGCCAACTGCCCTCGTCTTCCGGTGAACCTTCCCGAGCTTTCTGACATTTACGATCACTCGCAAATCTACGACCAAATATGTCACAACCTTTCGGTTAACTTCTTGACGCAATGCGACAAACCTGGATTTATAAAGATGCATCTTGCATCTTCACCGTCGATCCTCGAAGCCCCGGGATTCCTCGGCGGAGCTGCTCGAATCTGACCACTGACGACGCGACTCCACACGCATCGCCCGGTAATTGACCCAAGGCCACGCACTATAGCACATTCATAACTCAACACTTGTGAGTATTTGTTCAATCATTTTGACACTCTTTATTGAAATACACTTACCGCTAATTGCAAATTCCTCAAATGTCCCAAAATTCTAAATCGTGTTCTGCTTGGAAACTTCTACTTTTTCACCATGTACGCTCCGTTGGGCATAACTGCGCACTAGCTAAACATGGCCAAGGATACATGTAGAGATTACCCAGAAAATTCAATCATGTGTATGCCCTGCCCGGCGTTCGGAAAAGTAAAACTAGTCTACCCGGCGTTTGGAAGAATAAGAATACCCTACCCAGTGACTTGAGAATGTTAACATTTTACCCACGAACAGCGAGAAATCACTCCATGTCTACGCTGCATGCGATGCAGCGCCGACATGCTGACGTTGTCAATATCAATGAATTGGAAATGATTTTTAGGGCATGCAGGCCCATGCAAAAACGAACATGAGCTCTGTGTGTGAGTGTGATGCAAGACGGCAAGAATTTGGCTAAGTCTGGAACGCTGAATATAAAGAACAAGGAGAAAGTACAAATGAGCCCCTAGCGGGCTTAAGTAGGGGTGCCGGCAGCTAGCCGCACCGGGCCCCGTCACCCCCGCTGAGCCCAAACGGGTCAGCGGGGAGAACACACTGCGTACACCATAATAACAACAACGGTGGTCTCCTCGAGGCACCGGAACAGCTCTCCGAGTACCCGGGTCTCGACCACCGAGAAAATAGGAACAGTACCAGAAAATCTCATAATCAGCGTCCAGACACCACACACGGCTTTCCGAACATCGGAAGCTCCACAACAGCCATCGGGTCTCCTCGTCGCACTAATATAGTCCACCGGGTGCGCGGTTCTCAACCCACTGAGAAAACTCTCCTAGCTCCCGACAAGCCCACAGAGCTACCGGAACGCATCGACGGCGTCTTGCAGGCGCTGTCGTACATGCTGGCAAAGTATGGAGACACCCCGAAGGTCTGTCGTGTCATCACGCTCTCCTCCACCATATACCCCGGATGTGGGTATATCGGTAAACTAGCATTGTCGGTCGTCACGGGTGGAAGCCACACAAACCAACTCTCCCCCTGACTGACATAGTCGTCCACGCCAGAACGAATGAACGAAGGCATGGAACAACAATATGTGGCAAGCCATAATATGCATGAGTCAACTCACACAGAAACACACACACACACACACACACACACACACACACACACACACACACACACACACACACACACACAC
>SZWC01020063.1:0-27230 GCA_023375785.1 Penium margaritaceum
GGATGCACGGTTCAAATTGTAGCAACGTCAACAACGTATGCGCGGGGCAGAGAGTCAGAGGAGATGCACCTGCTGGGGATTGCCATGCCTCTGCAGCTCACTTTTGATGCGCACTTCACTTTTGATGCGCACTTTACTTTTGATGCGCACTTCACTTTTGATGTACACTTCACTTTTGATGTACACTTCACTTTTGATGTACACTTCACTTTTGATGTACACTTCACTTTTGATGCGCACTTCACTTTTGATGTACACTTCACTTTTGATGCGCACTTCACTTTTGATGCGCACTTCACTTTTGATGTACACTTCAATTTTGATGTACACTTCACTTTTGATGTACACTTCACTTTTGACCAGCACTTCACTTTTTGTTTGCACTGTCTTCACACAGTGCCCCATCTTCCAACTCCCATACCTTGAAGAGGAATGACCATTCTTTTCTCCTTTTTCTTTTTTTTTTTCTCTTTTCTTTTTCTTTGCCTTGGTGGTGGGGTTCTAACCAGCTTTGCCATCCTACTGGCACCGTAGGCCCCCAGGGCAGTTGCCAAGTTTGGAATTCTACTCTNCCCTCCCCCTAACCATCTACTGTCTGTCATGTTCTAGGCCAAAATGTGAAGGAAAACAAAAAAGGTTAGTCATTCAAAGTTTGGTGAATCCTTAAACCCTGACCACCACTGTTCAACTTTACAGACGCCATGGCACATTGCATCACACTGCATTCGCCACTCTTGGTTCTTCCCATGCAGGTATGAAGCTGCGAGCTACGTCGGCCGCGTTCCTTGCCGTGGTGCTGCTTCTCGTCGCGGTGTTGTTGGTCTGAAGCGGAGCGCATGACCGCAGCAACGGTAATGCGGCAGTGCATGCTCAGTGTACAAGTGTCCAAGGTTGTGAAATGTGGCGCGCTGGTGGCATTCCCAGGTTCTTACTCCTCCCTTCGCAGGTGCCCTTCCTGTGCTCAATAAAGAACATTGATATGGACCAGTTCGACACTTGAACAATGCTCGACTTGTGGTGGAAAAAGTGAACTGTGTGGAATATGACGAGGGGGTCGAGAGACGTGTCCCGAACATCACCAGGCCGGCTTGATTATGTGCACCCATAGCCATCCAGTTCGATTGAATCATCGATTTCCGAAATAGGATAGGTTGAATTTCTTCCAAGTTCAATTCGGCCTTATGCTTCTTGCATTGTATCGGACAATGTTTATGGCTGTCTTCATGTGTGAAGTTGTGACCTGTATCGCTCGGTTGTACAATGTGGTCGGAGGGGAAAGGAATGAGTCTGAGATGAAGGCGTTCATCTTTTCTCAGTTGACCATTGGGAGGGACTTGCCTATGTGATACTACGAGGAAGCTTCCTGGCCTTGCTGCAGCAAATGTGGCGACCCTACCCAGTCAAATGATGCACTAGACGGCAAAGAGGTACGAGGAACAACAATAGATAGGGCAGGGAAACGTGTAACCTCTAAACCCCAAGTAACTCACAACATGCATATCTGTCGCGGTGCACGGAGACCGATGCACTCTACAGTGTTAGCTTGCCTTCAAACAGCTCAACTCCATTGCTTTGGTTGCAAATCAAAGTGCTACTATTGTTCACACGCACAAGTCAGGCATCGATCATTGGACACAAAACATAAAACATGCGAATTGGGCTCGAGAGCAAGTCCACCAAGGAAACTCTAGGGGTTGCAGGAAAACAACAAGACACCCCAACAAGTACCCAAGATGTCATGGTTGCTGTTTGGAGCTGGAAAACCTAGGCTGCAGGTTGGGACAGTGGCGTTGTTGATGCAGCGTGCGGGCTTCCACGCTCGTTGCTCAAGTCTGCTGCCCCCTCAGTCTGCTGCTCTAGAGTCTAAGTCTAGAAGCTCTGGGTTTGTTACTCAGAAACGCGTGCGCCAGTGTTAGCGCCAGAAAGCAGCTGAAAACTGAAAGTGACTGATTAGGAATGAAGAATATGCAACATGGGAGATCCCTCCAAGTTCTAGATCCCCCCCACTACTGTAGAACTTGTTGCTCAGCTAACCAGCCAATCAGAAAACAGTCCTAGACCTATTTTCTGGCAGGCAGGGTTTTCTCGGTGAGCCCTGCCAGACGCCCGACAGCCCAAAACCCGGGCGTCGTCCGTTTTGCCTGAAAACTGGACCATACCATAATACCAACACTGCAAATGCACTCGTGCACTCAGAATCAGCTAGAAAAATAGAAGCAAGGAGTTATGGCTGCCCGAACCCAGGTAGTGCCTACGACAGTCAGCGATGCCAAACAGGGCCATACAGCAGGAGACCTGGACCCTAGGCACCGCATGATGCTGCAGAACAATGCCACAACCAGACACAACGCTAGGTGCATGCAGACAGCATCTACAGTGACAGTGACCGCCGGCGGCTCGACCGCCGAGGAGGCCTGTTGATGGAGCTGAGCGCATCGCCAGGGGGAGGAGGCTCCAGCGAAGGGTGAGTGGGCCTTAGCGTGCGTCAGCTCCACCGAACGACACTCCAATGGCGTCACGTCTTGCCGTCAGTCATCTGCACGCCGATGTACACAAGCAGGGAGGACACAACAGAGTACGATGAGAGACGGACGAAAACCAACACTCCCCCATGACGCACAGGCGTAGTGCACATGTGCGGGCAGAGACACAGTTAACGACCAAACTCCCCCAGGCCAAGCAGAAATGCAAGCAGGGACAGAGAGAGTCACTCATGGATGCATGCCGACTGAACACTCAGCCTTCTTGAATGAGTCGCGGTTTAGTGCCTTGGTTAAGAAGTCAACCAACTACCGTGTTGTCTCAACCCACACGACGCTGATGCTCTTGTCATGCAACAACGAACGCACATAGTGATACTCAACGTTATGTGCTTTTTGCGTGTGTGATGCACGCCGTCATTGTCGACGATGGCCATGGCACTCTCATTGTCACAATGCAACGTGATGGATGCGAGAGACTGACGCAACTCGGACAACAGACTACGCAAGCACACACTCTCACATGCACCTGAGCCAAGAGCAACGTACTCAGCCTCAGCAGTGCTGCGTGCAATCCACCCCTGATTGCCACTACGCCAGGACACAGCTATGCCGCCAATAAGAAAGATCCAGCCTGTGCGACTCTTACCGTCCGGAGTGCCAGCCTAGTCACTGTTGGTGTAGCCCACCGCGACAACATACGGCTGACGGCGGAACATGAGACCTCGCCGAGGAGTCGTGACGACATAGCACAATACTTGGATCGCAGCCTCATAGTGGAGGTGACGTGGCTCTTGAGAAAACTGGGCCAAGATATTGACGGCGAACACGATGTCTGGGCGTGTCGTCGTCGCCAGGAACAACAGTGACCCGATGACTCGCAGGTACATGGTCACGTCAACTGGCTCCCCCAGAACAGCTGGGTCAAGACTCTTCAACTTCACCTGACCATCGAGTGACATGGGTGAGGATGCACTCGACACGAGTGGCAGGTCCTCCGCAAAGCGGGTGGATAGCGTATGCTCATAGGCGGCCTGATGGATGTGCAAGACGCCCTGGGAGCGATCATGCTCGAGCTCCATGCCCGGGAAGACTCTGGCAGATCCGAGATCCTTCATCTGATAGGTGGCGTGCAACAAGTCCTTAACACGCTAGATGGCAGCCGTGTCTGGCGACACAATGAGGAGATCGTCGACGTAAACCAGAACTGTGGCGAAAGGCTGGCCTTGCGAATTGACAAATAGTACGGGGTCAGCGGTGCTGCACTGGAGTCCGCCTCGAAGGAGCGTGCTGCTGATTTCTTGGTTCCAGTACCGAGGTGACTGATTGAGGCCATACAGGGGCTTACACAGTCGCCAGACTCTCCTAGCGCCATCGACGAAGCCCGGGGCCTGCACCATGTAGAGCTCCTCACCCTCCAGTGAACCATGGAGAAATGCGTTGCTCACATCCATGTGATGCAGCTCCCACCCATGCTGGGCGACCAGGCGGAAAAGCGCCCGGCTAGTGGAGAACCGGCCAAGTGCAGCAAAGATCTGGTCCTAGTCGACCCCAGGAATTTGGGCAAACCCCTTGGCTGTAAGGCGGGCCTTGTACTTGTCCAAGGACCCGTCGGGCTTCCACTTGCGCCGAAAGACCCACTTGGCGCAGATGGCCTTCCGACGTGGAGGAAAGCCGGCGAGGTCGTACACATGGTGTTGTCGGACAGCGACAAGCTCATCGGCGCAAGCAGCGTCCGAGTGTGCAGCCTCATGAGAGACTTGTGCCTCACGCATGGTGGTTGGGTCCTCCGGGCGTGTTGTGGAGGGGACTGAGAGAGCGTGTGCATCACGAGCCCCAGGTGGGATGCGCGCCAGTGTAGCCACGACAGCGTGCTGATGCTCGTGATGGAGCACAGCGTAGCCCAGTGCAGAGCCCGGGTGAAGGTCTACAATGGCCGAGCTGGTCAAGCCGAGGGCCTTGGTGCCAGGGTCCCCACTCACGACCGTGGGAGTGGAGGAGACACGTGGGGCCACGGGGGGTCGAGGCACCACGGAGCGTGGTGCGACGGTCTACGCGCTCACTTACAGTCTTGGTCGGAGGCCATCGCCTGGGCCACGTATGTAGCGTGGCAGGGCAGGCGATGGCACTGAGTCTGACGGGCCAATGGAGGCGGACGGGGTTGATGGCTCGGAGGGGCCGGCGGATGCGACCGGGGTAGCTGGCCCGGAGGGGCCACCGGGCGCAACTGGAACTGCCGGCCCGGAGGGACCAGCGGACGCAACTGGGGATGCTGGCCCGGACGGGCCAGTGGACACGACTAGGGCTGCTGGTCCGGAGGGACCAGCAGAGGCGACTGGGGCCGCCGGCCCGGAGGGGCCAGCGGACGAGACTGGGGCTACTGGTCTGGAGGGACCAGCAAAGGCAACTGGATCTGCCGGCTCAGAGGGACCAGTGGACACGACTAGGGCCGCCGGCCTGGAGGGGCCAGCCGACGCGATTGGGGATGCTGGTCTGGAGGGACCAGTAGAGGCGACTGGGGCTACCGGCTCATAGGGACCAGTGGACACCACTAGGGCGACTGGGGCTGCCGGCTCAGAGGGACTACTGGACATGACCGGGGCCGCCGGCTCGGAGGGGCCAGCGGATGCGACTGGGACTGTTGGTTCGGAGGGACTTGTAGAGGCGACTGGGGCTGTCGGCTCAGAGGGACCAGTGGACACGATTGGGGCCGCCGGCCTGGAGGGGCCAGTGGACGCGACTGGGACTGCTGGTCCAAAGGGACCAGCAGAGGCGACTTGGGCTGCCGGTTCAGAGGGACTAAGGGATGTGTCACCCGGAAGCGGCAGGATGGAGGATAGACTCACCACTCCCCCCGCGACGGGATAGATACGGACGAGCCGAACCGAATGAGGTCGCGAGGAAACATGTCCTCAAAGAAGAGGGCATCACGGGACTCGACGATGCAGTGATGGGATGGATCTCAAAAGTGTCAGGCCTTCGACTGACGAGAGACACTGAGGAAGGTGCAGGGATGTCTGCGGGGGGCGAGCTTGCCGCCCTGCTACAGGGCGGGCAGCCACACAATGGCCACGCAGCCCCAGACGCGAGCCGGGTGGAGGTCAGCTCGCTGACCACACCAATGCTGGTACGGCGTGGACTAGCCAGGAAGGGGACTGTGGGGAATCCGGTTGCAGACCCAGGTTATCTAGGCCATGGCTTCAAAATAGAAGCCATTGGAGAGACCGGACTCGACTGGCATGGTGCAGACGACGTCGGCCATGGTACAGTTCCACCGTTCAGAGACACCGTTTTGGGCGGGCATGTAGGGCGCAGATGTCTCATGGTGGATCCCGCGAGGGGCGAGAAAGGTTGTGGCCTCACCCATGTACTCACCACCACGATCGGAGCGAAAGCGGTGAAGAGAGCGGCCACACTCGCGCTCCGCGAGGACAAACCAGTCCTCGATGGCTCGGGCGACATCGCTCTTCTGCCGAAGGCAGAAGACCTAGCGGTAGCGAGAATAGTCGTTAGTGAGTGTGAGGACATAGCGGCCGTGCTCGCCGACGGACTCGGTAGGAAGAGGGCCCATGACGTCGGAATGGACAAGGTCAAGAGGGGCGGACGCACGGGAGGAAGATAAAGGACACGTGGACCGGTGCATTTTCCCTTGAGTGTAGTTTATGTACTCAGTGGGGCACGGGAGGGGGAAAGTCTCCGGGTTAAGGCCCTTGGCCGGTTGGGTGCGGAGCATGCTGTATACAGCGGCAGAGTGGATGTGGCAGAGGCGGCAGTGCAAGAGGTGAGTGCGTTTAGGAGAAAGCGTACTGGTGACAAACACATGGACTGTGGCGGCCGACGGGGAGGAGACAGAAGGAGAGGAGGAGAGGTGAGGTACATGCCACAGGTTGCCACAGGCGGTGGCGTGCAGCACGACAAGACCAGATGAATGCAGCGACTCAGTGCCTACACCACGCGAGTGCACAACGTCCATGCTCATGCGGTCAAGTGCACTGTCGGACAGGAGGCTGAGCACGAGACCACGGACGAAGAGGACATCGGTCAGAAAGATGTCACTGGAAGGACCACAGAAACAAACGACGCCAACACCACGGACAGGCAACACCTGGCCAGAGCCAGTCCGGACATCGGAGACATCGCCAACAGGACCGAGCATACTAAAGGCCTCACGAGAGACCGTCATGTGATGCGAGGTCCCGGAGTCGATGATCCAGGTCTCAGCAGGGTCCTGGACCGGGGTCGCCAGATCGCTAACGGTCACATGGCACCAAGCAAGGGACGCGGACGCGGTGGAAGGAGGCAAGAACCAAGACTGCCAATCATCAAGCCATGCAACATCGTCATGGGAAGGGCCAGCGGAGGCAATGGGAGATGATGAGACAGACGAGGAAACGGGACACGACCGTAGCCCAGTCTCAGTCATGCAGGGGTGGGCAGGAGAGCAGGAAGTGATACAACTCGCACTTCCCTGGGGAGGAGGGGTGGCAGGCCGAGCTGGATCATGATGAAATGCTCCAACAGACGCTCACGGGAGGATGACCCGGGAGTGTAGACGGAGTGCGGGATGATGGCGCCGGAGCCTGGGTAGAAGGAGGACTGTGCTGCGGTGCTGGTGTCGGCTGGACTGGCGAAGCAACTGGAGTGGTGGAGTTGCTAGATGAGGCCGAAGTGTCAGAGTCGGCGACAGCTACGGCGGCAGAGGCGAGACGGCGCTCTCGCTGGCGACGCATGGTGGCGACGACGCACGCCTCGTTCCTTGGTTCAGGGCACGTGTACAGCCCGTGCCCGGGCTGGCCACAGTTGTGGCAGACCGAGCCTCCACCGCTGGACCCGGTCGATGGTCGCTACTGCTACTGTTGCTGACCCTTGTCTTTCTTGTTCCGACGCTTCTTCTTCCCCGACGAGGATGAGGAAGCTCCGACGGGGGAGGCAACGGCCACAGAGACGACGACAGGGGAAGCGAGAGCCTTCATGCACTGGAGGCGGGACTCCAAACGAGCTTCCTCAATCCGGTGGAAGAGCTCGTATGCCCAAGGCATGAGGGTGCCCTGTGCCGCCATGGTTGAGAGGACGTCGTGAGAGTAGTGGACAAAGACGTCCGCGTATGCGTTGGTGGTACCGCGCTTGATGGTAAGGAGCGCGGCCAGAGGAGGTGGGGCAAAGGTCCCGAGGCGACGAAGGATGTCCTCCGCCCGCTGCCAATAGGAGGTGACCGTCTTAGTCTCCCCCATGTGCAGGGAGTTGAACTCCCGCAGCAGGCGGCTGGTCTCAGCCTCGCTAGACTGGCGATGAGGACAAGTGAGGACGTGCCACGCGGCTGTAGGGTGTGGGGTGGCGCCAGCGGTGAAGTCACCTAAGAAGGGCTCGAGGGCGAGGTGGGAAGCCGGAGGGGCGACAGGGACTAGAGCACGGACGGCACGACCAGCGTCATATAACTGGTTGGCCAGGGTGGCGTCATACGGCAGGGTGTAGTATGCCCATAGGCCCTCACCCTACGCCCAGATCCGGAAGCTGAGCTCCCAGCTCTGGAACTGCTCGCCGGCTTGAAGCGGCAATGGCGGCGTCTCAAATTCCTTTTGCCTGTGGCCGGCACCCAGACTGGGGCCAAGGACAGAAGTCACTGTTTGCCGTTGGCGCTGAGTCTGCTGCTACGCCAAGTAGTGCGTGATAGCTGACACAGCCGGGCTGGCGTACCCTAGAGGGATGAAGGATGGCGGCTCACTGGTGGCAGTCTGAGAGACCAACGACTGCAGTGCCACAAGCTGCTACGTCAGGGCGGCGAGCTCTTGCTGAACAACGAGGGGGTCATGGTTTTCGCCAACAACGCCAGAGGGCTGCTGCCGCTACTGTTGCTGCTTTTGTTACTGCTGTTGCTTCTTCTTATGCTGCTCTTACTACTGCTACTGCTCGTGCTACTGTTACTGCTCTTGCTGCTCCTTCTGCTCTTGCTGTTGGTGCTACTGGTGCTGCTGCTGCTCTTGTTGCTGCTACTGCTGCTCTTGTTGTTACTGCTGCGGTTACTGCTGTTGTTGCTCGTGCTACTACTGCTGCTGCTGCAGCTGCTACAAGAAAAAGGGGGGTGGGGGTCACCCCAACAGAGGAGGACCCCTTTCCAATGGGACTACCAGCCATGGTTTGATGCCCCTTTGTTTTGTTTGTTTTTGTGTTTGTTGTTGATGTCAGTCGTGAAATCAGTTGAGGGCGGTGGACGTCCTGTCCACACTGAGGTTTTCTTCCCCTTTCCCTTGCTCCCCCTTTTTTATGTGAAGTGATGTCGTCAATACTGACGTCAATAGCGGGATGCTGACGTCAGCAGTGGCGGTTGTTGGGGCCGTTGCTATAGCTGCTGTTGCTGCTGCTGCTGTTGCTGCTGCTGCTGTTGCAACAGCTGTTGCTATTGCTACTGCTGCTGTTGTTGGTGCTACTGCTCCTGCTGTTGCTACGGCTTTTGCTGCTGTTGCTACTACTGCTACAACTGCTGCTGCTGCTGCTGTTATCGCTGCGGCTGTAGTTGCAACAGAATCTATTGCTATTGCGGGCTGCTACGACTGCTATGGCTGCTGCAGCAGCAAAGGCAGCTGCTGCAGCCGCGACAACGAAGCTTGTGGGGTGGGGGATTTCTTCTCTTGTGTTTCTTTTATTATCTCCTCTCGTCTGTCACAGCGGGCAGCCGTCCACTATTAGATGCGATCAGCGGGCTACTGCTTGTTGGCAGCAAGTTGTTGCTTGTTGGCAGCGAGCTGGTGCTCGTTGGCAGCAGTGGGCTGCTGCTCACTGCTCCCTTGCTGCGGGTAGCGAGCAGCGACAGCCGCTACTGGCTGCTGTTGGCAGCTGCTCATTGCTGCTGCTGCTACAGCTGGCTGCTACTGCATGCTGATGCAGCTACTGCTTACTGCCTACTGCTACTCGCTGCTATTGCGAGCTGTTGTTACGGGTTGCTGCTACGGGCGGTTGCTGCTGCGAGCTGTTGCTACGGGCTGTTGTTGCTGCGAGCTGCTGCATCTGCCTGCTGCTACTGCTGCACGCAGCTGCTACTGGCTCCTGCTGCCACTGCTCGCTGCCGTTGCCTGCGGCTGCCGCTGCTACAGACTGCTGCTGCTGCGTGCTGGTGCCAGGCACTGCACTTGGGTGATGTTGCAGCGTGCATCGTCCACCGCAGGTGTCGGACGCGGCCTGCCGCTCACCTCCTCATGCTACGCGTGGGGGTCAGCGCTGTCGAAAAGCTTCGGCAGCATTTCCCCTGGCCCAGTGGCCGTGGGAAAAATTCTGACGCCGCCACCAGGCAGGTCAATGCTGCCGAAGAAAACCTGGCAGCACTTCCCCTCCACTGGCGCGTATGCGGGTCCACCGGCGTTGTCTGGCACCCGTACGCCAGTCTTCTGCTGCTGTTGCTACGCTCTGGCTCTAATACCAAACTGGAAAACCTAGGCTCCAGGTTGGGACAGTGGCGTTCATGATGTAGCGTGCGGGCTTCCACGCTCGTTGCTGAAGTCTGTTGCCCCCTCAGTCTGCTGCTCTAGAGTCTGGAAGCTCTGGGTTTGTTACTCAGAAACGCGTGCGCCAGTGTTAGCGCCAGAAAGCAGCTGAAAACTGAAAGTGACTGATGAGGAATGAAGAATATGCAACAATGGGAGATCCCTCCAAGTTCTAGCTCCCCTCCTACTAGTGTAGAACTTGTTGCTCAGCTAACCAGCCAATCAGAAAATAGTTCTGGACCAATTTTCTGGCAGGCAGGGTTTTCTCGGTGAGCCCTGCCAGACGCCCGACAGCCCAAAACCCGGGGGTCATCCGTTTTGCCTGAAAACTGGACCATACCATGATACCGACGTTGCAAACGCAGTCGTGCGGTCAGAATCAGCTAGAAAAGTAGAAGCAAGGAGTTACGGCTGCCCAAACCCAGGCAGTGCCTACGACAGTCAGCGATGCCAAACAGGGCCATACAGTAGGAGACCTGGACCCTAGGCATCGCATGATGCTGCAGACGCAATGCCACAACCAGACACAACGCTAGGTGCATGCAGACAACATCTGTAGTGACAGTGACCGCCGGCGGCCCGACCGCCGAGGAGGCCTGCCGATGGAGCTGAAGGCATCGCTAGAGGGAGGAGGCTCCAGCGAAGGATGAGTGGGCCTCAATGTGTGTCGGCTCCACCAAGCGGCACTCCAACGGCGTCACGTCTCGCCGTCAGTCATCTGCACGCCAATGTACACAAGTCGGAAGGACACAACAGAGTAAGATGAGAGACGGACAAAAATCAACATTTGACCGTTGCTGGTGGATGGAGCCACCACTCGTTGGTGCTCCACCGCAAGCCGGATCCGCATAAAGGGATTTACACGAGCATGAACATGACCGAGTTGTCACAGTAAGCTGTACAAACAGAGAAAGACGAATGACATCACAACACTCCCTCATGACCCGATGCTACGCATGTGTATCTAACTACGCAACGAGATGTTTGATCATCAATACGTAACACCCCACTCTCACTCACTCTGAAGCAAAGGGTAATGCCCGACAAAGCAAATGGGTCAGGAACTCGGTTCGTTGCATGTTCATGTAGACCCAGATGACGGAGATCACCTATCGCTCCACAAGATCACGTACAAAGTGATGCTCAATAGCATTGTGTTTCTTCCGTGCATGAACTAAGAAGATGCGTGGAAACTTCCTAGGGACACAGCCGCCGACTAGGTGTCAATGCCTGGTCAGACGATGACGACAGTCACAAGTCATGCACACAACGGCAAGGGTCTAGCTAGGAGACACAAGGCAAAGTGTCAGAATGCCTCAATAGCATTTGCAGAGAGAGATGACAAATGACAGGTCCATGGCATAAGTACCTGCCGCGGCGCACGTTGGGTGTCGCACGCAGGAGTGCAAGATCTGTCCTAAAATCGGCCCAAAACCACTGTTTTGGCCGTAAATCTACGCAAACATGTCAAAACGCTATGCCGTCTAGACCTAGACATTTCGAATCATAAGCTGAACGCTACAACTGATCACATGCATGCATCCGGCATCAAACGGTGGACACACAATGCAAAAACATGCAAATCGGGCCCATGACCAGTCCACCTATAAACCCCTGCGTGTTGCAGAAAAACTGCATGAGGTCCCGAGCAGCGTCCAGAGCTCTGGAATGGTCATCGGTCAGCTCCAAGCTGGTAGTCCACCACAAGATGACGCACCGGTACCACCAGGGTCCGCATTGTTGAAGTTCGTTTGCCACTCACAACTCTATGCCCCTTTGCCTCCCACACTGTGCACACACATGTATAGATTAAGTAGCAATGGTCCTACCTACGAAGCTTCAGGCGAGCCCATTGTGGCTGGAGCCTCTGATGCCATCATACTGATGCTGGACCCAGGAGTGCACTGTGACACATGTGTGACTGTTGCATGTTTTTCTCTATGACTCTGCGATGTGGTCGTTAGTAGGGCTCGTGCATTCTCACTGTCGTGCCCTCCCTTTTTTCTTTCTTGCCTTGAGTGCTTTGGGGGAGCTGCTTATTTCATGGGTGCTGATCCTTAGGGGGCCACCGTGCCCGTCTTGACCGTGCGCTGGTGAGTAGCCGCCCTCGGACCATTCCGAGTGGTCGGGCGCAACCCCCGGGTGGCGGCACTAGCCCAACCAAGCGTGATGCTTGGTGTGGGTCCGTGCTCACCGGTGTGTACTTCCCTCGCTCGCTCCCCCTCACTCATTCGTTTCTCGATGTAAGCTGCAAGTGGTTGTAAGAAAGTCTCAACCGCATCCATGGCGTATCTCGCGCTTCATGCCTCGTTCCACTCCGCTTCATGTAACACATACAGGAAGCTTTCTAGCAACTACTGGAATCAGAGCAAGTAGGGATAGCCCCCTGCAATGAGTGCATCGTGGACCTGTGTGTGAGGCGCCAAGAGTCTCTCGGCAACAGTTGCGGTGCCTCAAGCGTCGCACTACCTCTTCTGGCCTGCCGTCTCTTCGGCTAGCCCATCTGTTCATCTTCGCGTGGCCATCTCGCCACCCCTTCCCATCATGCACGATTTCGTTCTCGCCCCGCCCATGTCACCATTGCGCCCACAACACCATCTTTCACTCCCCGCTTCTGTCGGGACTCGGAGGCTAGGTTCTCTCACCTCCACCTCGCGTGCTCTACTCTCGGCCCATTGGCGCATATTGAGTGACGTACGCTCCTCGTGTGGTGTGACATCAAGGTTGGTGCGATTACCACACCCCTAATCTGCAACAGTGTTGCCCTAGTCGTCACCCACAACAGCGACTGACGTCACCTGTTCGGCAGCCTCCTAGGCACTGGCCCTCTTCCCGCAGCGACGTGTTGTCTCTACATCTCCCTATGTTCTGTTCCCTGCATCACACTGTGCTCTATACCCCTGACGATCTTCCACCGTCACCACCACAGTCACCAAGGATGCAACTACCTCGCAACCCCCAACCGACTGAACTTGCAGCTCCTCCTACTCCAACTTCTCCTCCTACCGCAGCAGGATCTAACGAGACATCTACCGTACTCGAGGTGTCCGCTGTCATCCCCATTCTCCCGGTCCACACCGAATCAATTGGGCTAGGAGGCGCTGTTCTTGACGCAGTTGCTGGTGCCGCGGCTACCTTCGCAGCTACAGCCAGGGCCTGCCGTGCTCCCACGCAGACAACCGTTGGCCGTGCAGTTGAGGCATACGCATAGACTGCTGCCTCGCTCACTTTGCTTGCAGCAGATGCTGCAAAAATTGCCACCCTGATCACAACAGCAGCAACATCTATTGCCACAGCAGCCTCCACTACAGAAGACGTCACCTCCAGCGCTGTTGGATCCATTCGAGCATCCACAACAACTGCAGTGCTGACACCTACTGGTGCTCCTCGCGACGTCACACCACACATCACCACCGGCGTTTTGGTGGCATCAGCTTCAGCTGCAGTGGCCGGAGCCGCTGCTACGGGGCTCTTGTGTCTCACTGTGGCAATCGCAGGTTGGGTGGCTGTCCTGTTCTCCTCGGCCGCAGCTATTGTCCCCCTTCTCTTCACCCTTCTTCCGCGTCACCAACCCGGTGAGCACTACATTGCACAGTGTCACATCGCGAGCAGCCTCTGCTGGTTGGCAGAGGCTGCTCGCGAACTCGAGCACCTTGCCCTTGCACATGTTCTTGCTGATTCCCCACCTGGGATTGGCTCCCTCTTTGATTTCAGTGCCTCGCGTATCACCGACTAGTGGAACTCCTTACAGAACAAGCGCATGCACCGTGTTGCGCTGGGTGCTGTCGCCACCTCCTCCTCTTCCTCCTCTACCACAGTCCCTTCTTCCTCCTCCTCTTTGCAAGCTGTAGTGCACTCCACTCAGAGTACCCCTCGGGGAGGGGGTGGTGGTTCCAGCCGTGGTGGCGGCCGAGGGAGCAAAGGATGTGGGGGCGGTTGCGCTGGCAAGAACTCCGACGCCACTGCTGTTGGAACCACCTGCTGGAACTGTGGCGCCTCTAGCCACTCTGCGCCAAAATTTCCTGCTCCTTGCAACGATGCACGCCTGGCCTCCTCCATGCGTGTCCACTTGGCCCGCACCGGTATTACCGCCTCCTCCTTCGCTGCCGCCGTGATGGTCGCACCCTTCTCATCCTCTTCCTCTGCCCAAACACTCCACCACTTTTCCCCCCTTCAACCAACAACTCCTGCTCCCAGCCCATGGGGCTGGATTCCTCCTCCATCCGGCCCTCTATTCTACGAATTCCCGCCCTCTCACTACTCTGTACCCCACTGGGCTCGAGACGATGGGCACTTCTCCGACTGCTCCTCCGACCGCTCCTCGGAAAGCTCCTTTGATTGCCACGACGAGGAATGCACTCTTGAGCGTCGGCTGGCAGAGCTGCTTCACCAATGCTCTGAGGGAGGTGAGAGTGTGAGTTGGCAGTCCCATGTGTCTGTCAGTGAGTTTGAGGTCACTCTTTGTGGTGCATCCTCTGGTTGTGTCTAGGGGGACTTGCCTGATTATCGTGCCTGAATTGAGGATTGGCAGTGTCATACGTTCCTCACTCATCTTGTTTGCTCATCCTCCCTTGCTGCCCGTGGCAGTGTCACTGTATGCCTTGTCCTACCATCCACTCGTGCCTCTCTTGGCCTCTAGATCATTGACTCTAGGGCCACGCACCACATGACCCCCTGTCGTTCCTCCTTTGTGTCCCTTGGACCCGTTCAGTCTGTTCGCTCTGTGCGCACAGGCTCTGGCCAGCTTCTCCCTGTTCAAGGTGTTGGTGTTGTCTACTTTGTTGGTCCAAGTGGCATAGTCTACCTTCCTGACGTGTTGTATGTGCCTGATCTTGAAGTCAGTCTTCTCTCTGTGACCACCCTTGACGACCAATGCATGGACTTCTCATCCAGCCGTGGCCTTGCCTTTATCTCTCTGCACTCATCTGGCCGTGCCGTTCTTTGTGGCATGCGGTGTGATTGCCTGTTCCGTGTCCCGCTCACGTTGCCCTCATCTTCCGCTGCTTTTGCTCTCGTTCATGTCGCCCCATCCTTGTCTCCTAAGCATGCTGATCTCCTACATCGTCGCCTCTACCACATTCACACTGCCGCCATCCAGCGCCTTCTTTGCCTTCGGCACACCCTCGGCCTCGACCTAACCACGTTTGCTCCACCCTGCACGACCGTCTCTCTTGACTGTGTAAGTGGGAAAATGCACCGTTACCCTTTCTCCACCTGTGAGTCCTCTACTTCGCACCCTCTTGACCTTGTCCACGCTGATGTGATTCGTCCTTTGTCCCATGACTTCCTTGGTGGTCTCAGCCGCTACGTCCGGTGCTTAACTGATGACTTCTCTCGCCACCGTTGGGTCTTTGCCCTTCGTCACAAAAGTGATGTTACTGTTGTCCTTGAGTCCTGGCTCTTGCAGGCCGAGCGTGCCTATCTTCGTCCCTTGCGCGTGTTTTGCAGCGACCGCGGTGGTGAGTTCTTTTGTCCCACCTCTCGCTTCCTTGAGTCGCGTGGTGTCCAGCCTGAATCCTCTGCCCCTTACACCCCCCAGCAAAATGGTGTCTCTGAACGTTAGAACCGCACTCTCACTGATGGTATTCTCTCTCTCTCCTCTCTGCCTCCAGGCAATCCCCTCTCTTTGCCTTTGAGGCCATGTCCTACATGACCTGGGTCTGGAACTATGTCCCTCATGACTCCCTTCCACACTCTGTCACTCCCTTTCAATGTTGGACTGGTCAGCGTGCTGACCTCCATCTTGTACGCGTTTGGGGTTGTATTGCCTCTGTGTGGGTACCCACTGACCAACGGGACGGTAAGATATCTCCTCGTGGTTGGCTCTATATCTTTCTAGGTATCTCTCCATTCTCCAAGGCATAGCGCTTTTGGGACCCTTCCCAGTGCTGCGTCCTTGAGTCTCGTGATGCGCTCTTCTTTGAAAACTTGTTTGAGCGTGACTCTCCCCGCTTTCATGGGTCCCTCTCTCCTTCCTCTGGGGGTGGGGGTGGTCCCCTGCCCTCTGGGCCTCCTGCTCTCCCCTCTGGATGTCCCTCGACTCCCTTTGTTGCCAAGGAGACGGAGCACAGTTTAGCCTTATCCTCGTCGCCCTCGCTGTCCTCCGCTCCTTTGGCCTCACCTCCCACTTGTTTGTCTTCTGACTTTACCGGTGCTGCCTCTCTTAAGCTCTATGCTTCATCACCCGCTGCCTCGTCCTCTGGCCCTCCAACCGGCGCTATGTCTCCACCGCAAATTCTCTCCGAACTGGTGGATCCTGTTGACTCTCCACCTTTGTCTGTGTAGCCGCTCCACACTGCTCCTTCCCCCTCCGCACGTGTGCTGTCCATCCCACCGGTTTCACCCTACACTCGTGGTGGGTGCCTCCGGACACTTCCCTCTCAGTCTCATCCCGTTATCTCTGGTGACCTTGGTCTTCGTGCTCTTGGGCCTTGCCACCTCTTCCCTATCCACAACGATATCTGTCATGCATCCTTGTACCGCGCTTGGCTACTGTCTTGTCAAGGAAGAGTTCCACTTAGCTCTATCCTCATCTGTAGCTGGGTACGTTGCATCGTGCTTCGCTGCCGCTAGGCTACCTCCTATGCCTCCCGAACCCTTAACTATGCAGGCAGCTCGCACGGCCTCAGACTCCTTGTTTTGGGAGCAAGCCATGAAGGCCAAACTCGATGGATTGTCTGAGCATGGTGTGTACGAGCTTGTCGACCTCCCACCGGGTCGCAAAGCAATTGCTGCCAAATGGGTGTACAGTCGCAACACAGTTGAACGGTACAAAGCTCGTCTCACTGCAAAAGGATTTTCTCAAATCCCTGGTGTTGACTTTGACGAGACCTTTGCCCCAATTGGTCGTTACACTACAGCCAGAGCTATTATAAGCCTGGTCACTCAGCGTGACTGGGAACTTGAGCAGATGGATGTCCACAATGCCTTTCTCCATGGCAAGTTGGATGAGGAGATTTATATGGTGCAATCACCCGGCTTCTCGAATGGAACAAACCGAGTATGGCGCTTGCGCAAGACCCTTTATGGCCTGAAACAGTCCCCACGCTTTTGGAACCAAGAGATTACATCTATCCCTAAAAAAGGGGGATATAGAAGGAACACTGTGGACCCCGCACTCTTCCTTAGTGCCCCCACCAAGCCACTTGTCGCCATCCTTGTCTTTGTGGACGACCTTCTCATTGCCTCTCTTGATGTTGCATCTGTGGCGGTGGCCAAGGCCCTGCTACAGGCAGCATACAAGATGAAGGATCTTGGTCCATCTAGCATCTTTCTGGACATGGAGTTAGAACGTCATCATGGTCGTTGCACTTAGCACGTCCATCAAGTTGCGTATGTGCGCAGCCTGGGGGAGCGCTTCGCCCCACTCCTCACATCAGTCCCCAGAGCGTCCACTCCCATGACACCCGCTGGTCAGTCATTACTGAAGTCTCTGGAGGTGTCCAAACTGGGGGAGATAGTCGATGTGACCGATTACCTCCATGTCATTGGCTCCTTGATGTACCTCGCCACGACCACCCGTGCTAATGTGGCGTTTATTGTGAAATTTTGTCCCAGTTCTCTGAGTGCCCCCGTGAGCATCATCTTGAGGCAACATTGCGGGTAGTGCGCCACGCTCTCTCCACCCCTCACGTTGGACTATGCTTTTGTGCACAGCCCTCAGTCCTGGTGGACAACTTCATAGAGAGTGACTGGGTGCATAACTTTGATGCTCGCAGTCAAACAGGATACACCTTTCTGGTCGGTGGCACTACAGTCTCTTGGAGAAGCTGCAAACAAGGGTGTGTTGCACGCAGCTCTACAGAGGCTGAGTATGTTGCTCTTGGTGCAGGCACGTGTGAGGCTATTTGGCTGTGTCGTTTGCTATAACAACTGCGTGTACCCATCCATTGCATCACTCTGCGCTGCGACAACCAAAGCACAAAGGCCATTGCTAAAAACAGCGGCATGCATCACTCACGCACCAAGCACATCAATGTGGAGCATCATTTTTTTCGTGAGTGCATTGCTGCTGGCATCGTCCAGGTTGCTTGGGTGGACACACGCTCTCAGAGGGTTGACTTTCTCACAAAGGCCCTAAGTCGTAATGTCTTCAAAAGTTCTATTCACTCCGTTAGCCTCATCTGTCCGCATGATCCAGGTTGATTGGTTCTGGTACATCTCTGTCACCTCTTGTGATTTCCCCTTTTGTTGTCCTCTCATGTGTGTGGGTTGGTTGCCTGCTTGTCATGGGGGAGTGTTGAAGTTCGTCGGCCACTCACAACTCCATGCCCCTTTACCTCTCACACTGTGCACACACATGTATAGATTAAGTAACAATGGTCCTACCTGGGAAGCTTCAGGCGAGCCTGTTCTGGCTGGAGCCTCTGATGCCTTCACATTGCTGCTGGACCCAAGAGTGCCCTGTGGCACATATGTGACCGTTGCATGTTTTCCTCTATGACTCTGTGATGCGGTCGTTGGTAGGGCTCGTACATTGTCACTGCCTTGCTGTCCCTCTTTTCCTTCTTGCCTTGAGTACTTTGGGGGAGCTGCTTATTTCATGGGTGTTGATCCTTAGGGGGCCACCATGCCGGTCTTGACCATGCGCTAGTGAGTAACCGCCCTTGGAGTACTCCGAGTGGTCGGGCTCGACCCCTGGGTGGCGGCACTAGCCCAACCAAGCATGATGCTTGGTGTGGATCCGTGCTCAATGGTGTGTACTTAACTTGCTCGCTCCCCCTTACTTATTCTTGTCTCGGTGTAAGCTGCAATTAGTTCTAAGAAGCTTCCTAGCAACTACACGCATCAGGGATCTGCAAGAGTACGGATACGACTGAGTGGTTACAGTAAAGTGTACAGGTCGACAAGAACGTAACAAATCAAGAGACTCCCCCATGACCCGATGGTACACATGTCCATACACGTGCAGCACTGAGACGAGTACAACAACGAGTGCAAAGACAGATGTGACATGGACACAGACACACCCCACACTCAACTTCTCTCAAGCAAGGGGCGAAGCCCAACAGAACGAATGGCCACCAAAAACTTTTCGGGTGCTAGTGCCTTCATCAAGAAGTTGGCACGCTGCATGTCGGTGCCAACCCATATGACGGAGATCACGTGTTGCTCCACCAGATCACGCACAAAGTGTTGCTCAACCACAATGTGCTTTGTGCGAGCGTGAAAGACATCAGAGCTCTCCGCAACGGCAAGAGCACTTTGGTTGTCGCAACAAAGCACAATGGCATGTACTGACTGACCCAGCTCAAGGAATATGCGCTGTAGCTATGCGGCCTCAGCAGCCCCTGCACCCAGAGAAACATACTCTGCCTCCGATGAGCTACGTGTAATGCAACCCTGCTTCCTGCTACACTAGGACGCAGTGGTACCACCGAGCAGGAACACGTAACCGATGCGACTGCGTCCATCTGGGCTCCAGGCCTTGTCGCTATTCGTGTAGCTGTCAAGGACCATCGAACATTGACGGCAAAAGTAGAGTCCGAGGTGCGGTGTGGAGACCACATATTGCACCACTTGCATAGGCGCGTGAAGGGCTCTAACGCATGAAGCGTGTGAGAATTGGGCAAGGAGGTTGACAGCAAAGGGGTGTCAGGACATATGGTAGTGTCCACGTACATTAGAGATCCGATGAGATGGAGGTACAAGGTCACATCCACTGTCTCCTCCAATTGTATGGGATCGTCCACCTTTGAGGTATCCTGCCTATCAGGTGTGAGAGGTGTGGAAGCCGTGGGCAGTGCGCCAAGGAGGTCGTTGAACCACTCCCCCACAACACGTGCGTATTGGTCCTGGTGCAGCAGTAGTTTCCGATGCCTGCGGTCTTGCACGATCTCCATACCAAGAAACACTGGTGTAGGACCAAGGTCCTTTATCCTGTAAGCAGTCTAGAGGAAAGCCTTGGCTTTCTTCATGGCCTCCAGTGAAGGAGATACCATTGGAAGGTTGTTGACGTAGATCAGGATGGCGGTGAACCACTCAGGCGTCCGTCGGATGAAGAGAGAGGGACCTGCCTCGCTTTGTACGTATCTCGCAAGAGTCAGTGTGCCAGTGATCTCCTAGTTCCAACATCGAGGAGAATGCTTTAGGCCGTACGAGGACATATGCAAGTGCCAGACCTTTTCGCCGTCCTCAAAGCTAGGGGGCTCAGCCACATAAATCTCCTCATCCACAGAGCCATGGAGGAACGCATTGTTCACATCCATCTGGTGCATTTCCTAGTCATGCTAAGCCACTAAACCAAATAGAGCTCGAGCTGAGGTCATGCGGCCGACAGGGGCAAATGTGTCACTGTAATTGATGTCCTTGATCTGAGAGTACCCCTTGACAACCAAGCGATCCTTGTGGCGTTCCAGTGAGCCATCCGGCTTCACTTTCTTGCGAAAGACCCAGTGTACCTGAATAGCCTTCTTCCCAGGTAGAAGGTCGACTAGCTCGTAAACTCCGTGCTCTCGGATTGTGCTAAGCTCATCCTTGCAGGTTGCACGCCAAGCATCAGCATCCTGTAATGAGAGAGCTTCCCTCAATGTGCCCGGTTCATGCGCCACAGAGGAAGAGCTCTACGTGGCAAGAGCACACGCCTTAGTGTTAGGCCCGATGACCACAAGATCAGATGGTGCATCACAGGTAACATGAAACTCGCGAGTGATGAGATCCTGCCCTACGGGGCATGCTGGATGTACCTCTGTGTGCTCAGTGCGGACTCTCAGGCCTGGGGCCTTTGTGCCGGGATCACCACTCGCGATGTTGCGAGTAGAGCGCCTGGGTGCAGGACCTGACACTTGCTGGACTCCGGAGTCCAATGGTCGAAGACAACCGCCAGGCTCACGGGAGTAACCTGGGCTCAAGGGGCGCACCTCAGGCTCAGGGATAGGCACGACCATAGCTGGTGAGGGCTGAGGCAAAGGAGCTGTGGTCCTTTGCCTCAGCCATCAAGATGTGTGTGTGGGAGACACGGGACTAGGTGTGACAATAGGAGCAGGTGAGGCAGGTCCAAGCACAGAGGCTGGAGTACCGGTGGACAGAGGTACGGTAACAGGAGTACGCACAGGTACATGATCATGGGTACCTGTGGAGTGCAAGGGAAATGGGGTAGAAGCCGGCTGTGCTGGAGAGGTCTCTAGGCTGACGTCGATGATCGCTGGGTCATCACGAGCCGGAGACCGCGAATTGGAGGGAGCTCGGACAAACACATCAGCCTAGCGAGAGGTGCTCGCAGGCGCAGACTCACCCATCCCTCGAGAAACCTCACACGTAGGAACATCAGTGACGGACAACGACATGATCGATGTCAAATCACGGTAGGAAAGGGACTCAAAGAAGAGTGCGTTGCATGAATCAATGATGCAACAATGAGCAGGATCCCAAAAGCGCCAGGCCTTCAACCACGGGCAGATTCCTACAAAGGTACACAAGCGACCCCACAGTGAGACCTTGGACCCCTGCTGGTCCTCGGTGTACCACACAGAAGCCAAGGATCCCCTGACGCGAGCGAGGCGCACATCAGTTCGGTGGTCAAACCAGAGCTTCTACGGTTTGAAGTGGTCCAGAAGGGAACCGTGCGGGAGGCGGTTCTAGACCCAAGTCATGTCGGCAAATCCTTTAAAAGCGAAGGACTGTGGGAGACCGCACTTAGACCGCATAGCGCAAACCACATCCTCTATGGTGCAGTTCCAACACTCAGAACCACCGTTCTGCTAAGGAGTAGCAGGAGCAGAGACCTTGTGAAAAATCCCGTGCTCGGCGAAGAAGCTGTCCATCTCACCAAGAAGTTTGCCGCCGAGATCCGAGCGGAAGGTATGCAGCGTGTGGCAAGACTGACGCTCAGCCATCACTAGCCAGACGCGAGCAGCAAGAGTGGCATTACTCTTGTGGCTTAGGCTATAGACCCACCGCATCCGGGTGAAGTCACCAGTCGGGGCCAGGACGTTTCGACCCTGATCGGACAGAGACTCGACGGGAAGAGGATCAAGAAGGTCCGAATGGACAAACTCAAGAGGGCGAAGTACGCAAGAACGGAAGTCAGGGTAGATGGAATGGTGCATCTTACCCTGAGCGCAGAAGAGACCGTCAGTCTTGGATGGCTTCACAAAAGAAGTCACGCCAAGACCGAGAGCGGGCTATGTCCGAATGAGCTTCGACACATTGTCAGAGACTACATGACATAAACGACGATCAAGCAATCGTCGGTGCTCAGGAGACAGAACGTCAATGACAAAAACACGAGCTGAAGGGTAGGGGGAGCAAGGAGGATAAGTCCGAGAGACACGATACAGGTCATCCACAACAGAGGCACGAAGAACAATGCTGCGAGTGTCAATAGCAGTCACAGTCGTGGAGTCTGTAGTGTACTCCATAGAAAGTCCCATCAGTGTGTACGCATGTAGAGAAAGCAAACTGAGCTCAAGCTCAGGCAAAAACAACACCTCGGAAAGATATAGGGGGTTAGACGGACCATTGAAACACACGACCCCAACACCCTCGATTGGGAAGGACTGACCATAGCCTGTGCAAACAGAATGAACAGACGCAAGAAGCCCGAGAACAATGAAGTCACTACGATGACAGGTCATGTGATGAGTGGCACAGGAATCGATGATCCAAGTGCCACCAGAATCATGACTAGAGGACGTCACTACACAATGGGCAATGGAACACTCGGCCTTAGACGGACGCTGGGCAGTAGGTGGGGAGGAACGACAAAGGGCACAAAGGTGAGACTCATGAATCAAATTGGTATAGCCATCGTTATCACATGCCGACTATGCCCCACACACGAGTCATCCTGAGCCACAAGAACAGATGGAAAGACAGCTTGTGAACCACCCGGCTGTGACACCACACTCGCACCCCCCTGAAAGTGAAGCGCCAGAAGGTGCCGGCGCTCGGCGATGGTGCGGTCACGTGGGTCCGGGTCGATGCTGCTCGCCGGTGGTGAAGCGGGAACTCCTGCGGTCGTGGTTTCCGTGCGCCCGGAGGATGTGCTGCTCGACGTAGACCATAGTGTGTGCGTAGCCTGAAGGCCGCAAGTAATCCGTGCCCAGTCAAGTGGCTGATGGCACTCGGTGTAGCGATGAGTGCTTCCACAATTGAAGAAATGAATAGAGCGTCCACTACTACTACCCAATGATAGCTGGTATTGTGACTACTGCTGGCCCGAGCAACGCCTCCTTTGTCCCTTCTTCCCTTGTGGTGCTGCTTTGATATCCCGTGTCTGAGCCGATGTAATCGGGGTGGACGAGGAAGAGGAGGACATGACAGAGGATGGAGAAGGAGACTGCAGGAGGGGCGGCGGTGGTAATGAAACAACTGCTGCAGCAAGGACAGTCTCCTGAAGAGCCACGGCTGCCTCACGGGTGGAAGTCACCTGGGGGAACAGTTGGTGCGCCCAAGGAAGAAGCTGTAGCGAGGCCAAAGAAAGGCTCCAGCACAGCGTTGTACCTTGTGAAGATGTCTGTGTGGTCAAGGTGAACTGTGAGCATGATCGTGCGGAGCGCCTACAGTTGTGTACCTCCAAAGGTCCCAAGGTGCATGTAGATGCGCATGGCGTGTCGCTAGTAGTCGGTTGCAGGCTTGGCAGGCCCCTGACAAAGGGAGTGAAAGGCACGAATGTGAGCGGCACGGGTGGCGTACGTCTCTACAGCAAGCAGGGATAATGCCATATCCCAGCCCCTGTGTGGATCAGCACCGGTGCCTGTGCCGACCTCGCCAAGGAACGAGCGGAAGTCGACGACGGTCCTACGCGGCATGGCGTAAAGAAGTCCGCGCATCGCCCTAGCCGCTGTTAGCACCTGTGCTCGGTCCGTAGTCTGATACGAACTGTGGTAGTAGGGCCACACTCCCTGTGAAGTGGCCCAAACCTGGAAAAGGATCTCCCAGTAGTCAAAACCGTTTTCGCTGACAGTCTCTGGGGACGGTTTCTTGAAGTCCTTGGGTTGCCGCTCCATGGGGAGAGCAACCACAAACTGAGAAGGACAAGGGATGGGGAAGATGCCGGGAAGATGGAAGTCATTGGGGTGCAAGTCAGGCAACGATCAAATATCGGGAAAACGAGATGTGTGTGGGGTTCGAGAGATCGTCTGGAGCTGGCAGTGACGCTCTTAAAACACATGAATCTCATGCTCGAGGGAGTCGCCCTCCATGCCTAACACATCTAAATCCTCATCCCAAGGATCAAGAGGTGGCAGGTCGCATCCAACTCCTGTCTCTGGTGCTAGAGCTAACTGTTGTGTAGAGGGTGCGACACCGGTAGCTCCCTCAGAGGTTTGCCGTGGAGCCGTGGACTGATCGCGAAGAAGCTCAGTGAGAATACGGATGGCGTCACTCTGCTCCCGCTGTAGGCAATGCATCTCATCCTGTTGGCTCCGCAGGTCCTCAATAGCCTGTGAACGTGGGCTCATGACCCCTGAGGAGGAAGAAGAGGGATCTAGTATCCTTGTTCCCTTGTCACCGGATGGAGCAATGTCATCGCTCATTATGGGCCGAGATGACAACTTGGTCGGATTGCAAAAACGTCAGCGTTTCTCGACGAGTTGAAAAGCAAGAAACTTTTGACTCTCCGACCAAAAATTTGACGAAGGAAAGTGCTGACGCCAGCAGGTGGTTGCTGATGTCTGCATGACCTGATGACATCATCAAGAAAAATGCTGATGTCAGCTCCCCTCCTTTCCTTTTTATTGATGACACTCGCGGTTGTTGCCCTGCCGCGCAGAGGGCGGCTGCTCCGTAGCATCCACGCGGAAGCTGCGCGGAAGCTGCGCGGAAGCTCTGTAGCATCTTTTGCTCGGCTTTTGCTGATGCTGCGCCAGCACCTGCAGCAGTAGCCACGTGGCTGCGTGTGCAGCTGTCATAGTAGCTGTGCACTTCTACTATGCTACAGTGCAACTGTGCATTATTGCTGCAGCTACTACGCGTAGCGGCTGCTGCGCGTTGCTGCCACCGTGTACTGCTACTACGATGTTGCTCTACTACATTGTTGCTACTACTACTGCTGCTACTGTATGTTGTTGTTGGCGCTGCTCCTGCCCGCCGTCGTCGCCGCCAGCAGTGCGCAGCGCTGCCATATGATGCTCTTGCTGCATGCTGTTGCTGCTGCTACTACATGCTGTTGCTGCCGCGGGCTCCTGCTGCTACTGCCAGCCGCCGCCTGCCTCGGCTATAGCCTGCTGCTGCCGCTGCTTGCGCCAATGCCAGCAGCTGCTAACGTCTGCCACCTCCTGCAGGTTTCACCTGTTGCTGCTGGCGGCTACTGCTGATGTACTCTCATGTGGGTGACATCGCCGGCAGTCGGGTGTCATCCACAGGTCCTTGTGGATCGGCAAAAGCGGTGACGCTCACTGCTGTTGCTCTGCTGCGTCTCTGCTACGCAACTCGATGAGAAGTATCTCACCGCTCTGATACCATGAGAAGATGCATGGAAGCTTCCTAACCACACATCCGCTAACTAGGCAGTAGTGCCTGGTCAGACGGTGACGACAGTCACAGGTCATGCACTCAACAGCAAGCTCCTGGCTAGGATACCCGAGGCAAAGTGTCAGAATGCTTCAATAGCATTTGCAGAGAGGGATGACAAATGACAGGTCAATGGCATAAGCACCTGCCGCGGCGCAGTGCGGGTGTCGCACGCCACAGTGCAAGATCTGTCCTAAAACCGGCCCAAAACCACTGTTTTGGCCGTAACTCTGCGCAGACATGTGAGAACGCTACGCCGTCTGGACCTAGACGTGCAGAATCACAAGCTGGACGCTACGACTGATCATGCATGAATCTGGCATCAATAGGTGGAAACACAATGCAAAAACATGCAAATTGGGCCCACGGTCAGTCCACCGATAAACTGCTGTGTGCTGCCAGAAAACTGCACAAGGTCCCGAGCAGCGTCTAGAGCTCTGGAACGGTCATTGGTCAGCTCCAAGCTGGTAGTCCACCACCAGATGACGCACCGGTACCAACAGGGTCCGCATCAGGGATGTGCACTAGCATGGACACGGCCGAGTGGTCACTGTAAACTGTACAGGTCGACAGAAACGTCACAAATCACAACACTACACCAGAGTTTTGTGCAATGACAAGAGCACTCTGATTGTCACAGCGCAGAACGATGTAAGGCAAAAAACTTGTCCAACACATTAAACAAATGTTGCAAGCACAGGGCCTTTGCAGCCCCAACCCCCAACACAACATACTTGGCCTCTAATGAGCGATATATCCTGCGATACTTGTATGTTGGTCCTGTCATTGATGATCGCGCACAATCTCCATTTAAAGGAAAGCAGCAACATGACCATGGTCCTTCATCCTATAAGCAGCTTGAAAGAATACCTTGGCCTCCTCTCTCTCTCTCTCTCTCTCTCTCTCTCTCTCTCTCTCTCTCTCTCTCTCTCTCTCTCTCTCTCTCTCTCTCTCTCTCGCCATCAATGGAGACATGATGAGGAGGTCATCCACGTAGACCACAATGGTTCTAAAGCTCTCAGCTACCCATTTGAGAAAGAGGGACCGATTGGCGTCTCTACACGTGATCGGCACGTATCAGTGTGCAGGTGATCTCTTGGATCCAGTAAATGCAAATCTCATCCCCTAGGGTGCCATGGAGAAACATGTTGTTCACATCCATCTGGTGTAGCACCTAGGCATGGTGAGCTTCAACCTCAAATAGAGCGCAAACTCTGATCATGCGACCAATGGGTGCGACGGTGTTAGTGAAATCCACACCCTCAAATTGTGAGCACCCCTTGGTCATCAAGAGATCCTTG
Organism: Penium margaritaceum; assembly: GCA_023375785.1. NCBI lineage: Eukaryota > Viridiplantae > Streptophyta > Zygnematophyceae > Desmidiales > Peniaceae > Penium > Penium margaritaceum. The sequence goes on from SZWC01020063.1 coordinate 26,710, forward strand.
TGGCAATCTAGAGTGTCATCATGCTTCACCTTCTAGGGAAAGACCCACATGGCCTCTGAAGTCTTCCGCCTAGGCACGAGGTAAAAAAGCTCATGGACACCGGGCTCACGGATGGCTCTAAGCTCACTCGTACAAGTGGCACACCACAGCTCTGCATCCTTAGTCAAGAGTGCCTCCTTCAATGTGTCTGGATCAGGGGCCATCGAGGGAAAGCTTTCGGGTGACTAAGACACCCGCCTTTGGACTCAGCCAGACCACGACAAGGTCAGCTGCGACATTACTAGCAAACGAGAACTCTCGAGAGACCAACTTGTTACCAACAGGGCATGGTGGGTGCATCTCACTGTAGTTTTCTTGGACCCTCAGGTCAAGGTCTTTCGTGGGAGGCCCGCCGCTTTGAACACTGTGAGTGCGGAGTCTAGGTGTGGGGTCGGCTGTCCGCTAGGCCATGGAAGCCAATGGTTGAAGATGACCACTGGGCACACAGGAGTAACAAGAAGCTGAGGTGCTCACCTCCGGAT
>SZWC01020064.1:9653-20944 GCA_023375785.1 Penium margaritaceum
CCCAAGTTGCGCCCAAGTTGCGCCCTAGTTGCGCCCTAATTGCGCCCTAGTTGCGTCCTAGTTGCGCCCTAGTTGCACCCTAGTTGCGCCCTAGTTACACCCTAGTTGCGCCCTAGTTGCGCCTTAGTTGTGCCCTAGTTGCGCCCTACTTGCACCCTACTTGCGCTCTACTTGCGTCCTAGTTGCGCCCTAGTTGCGCCCTAGTCGCGTGCTAGTTGCGCCCTAGTTGCACCCTAGTTGCGCCCTTCTTGCGCCCTTATTGCACCCTACTTACGCCCTACAGGCGCCCTTCTTGCGCCCTAGTTGCGCCTTAGTTGGGTACTAGCTACGCCCTAGTTGTGCCCTAGTTGCACCCTAGTTGCGTCTTACTTGCGCCCTACTTGCGCCCTAGTTGCACCCTAGCTGCGTCCTAGTCGCGCCCTAGTTGCGCCCTAGTTGCACCCTAGTTGCGCCCTATTTACGCCCTAGTTGCGCCCTAGTTGCGACCTAGTTGCGTCCTAGTTGTGCCCTAGTTGTTCCCTAGTTACACCCTAGTTGCATCCTAGTTGCACCCTAGTTGCGCCCTAGTTGTGCCCTAGTTGCGTCCTATTTGCGCCCTAGTTGCGTCCTAGTTGCGCCCTAGTTCCGCCCTAGTTTCACCCTAGTTGCGTCTTAGTTGCACCCTAGTTGCGCCCTAGTTCCGCCCTAGTTGCACCCTAGGTGCCTCCTAGTTGTACCTTAGTAGCGCCTTACTTGCGCCCAACTTGGGCACTAGTTGCACCGTAGTTGCGTCCTAGTTGCGCCCTACTTGTACCATACTTGCGCTCTAGTTGCACCCTAGTTGCACCTTACTTGCACCCTACTTGCGCCCTAGTTACGCCCTTGTTGCGCCTTAGTTGCGCCCTAGTTGCGCCCAATTTGCACACTAGTTGCACCCTCGTTGCACCCTAGTTGCGCCCTAGTTGCGCCCTGGTTGTGCCGTAGTTGCGTCCTAGTTGCGCCCTATGTGTGCCCTACTTGCGTCCTACTTGCGCCCTAGTTGCACCCTAGTTGCACCCTACTTGTGCCCTAGGTGCGTCCTAGTTGCGCCCTAGTTGCACCCTAGTTGCGCCCTTCTTGCGCCCTTATTACACCAAACTTACACCCTACTGGCGCCCTACTTGCGCCCTAATTGCGCCTCAGTTGGGCACTAGCTATGCCCTAGTTGCCCCCAGTTGCGCCCTAATTGCGCCGTAGTAGCGCCCTAGTTGCGCCTTAGTTGCACCCTAGTTGCGCCCTTGTTGCGTCCAAGTCGCGCCCTCGTCGCGCCCTAGTCGCGCCCTAGTCACGCCCTAGTCGCGCCCTAGTTGCGCCTTAGTTGCGTCCCAGTTGCACCCTAGTTGCTCCCTAGTTGCGCCCTAGTTGCGCCCTAGTTGTACCCTAGTTGCGTCCTAGTTGCGCCCTAGTTGCGCCCTAGTTGCGCCCTAGTTAGGCCCTAGATGTGCCCTAGTTGCGCCCTAGTTGCACCCTAGTTGCACCCTCGTTGCACCCTCGTTGCACCCTCGTTGCACCCTCGTTGCACCCTCGTTGCACCCTCGTTGCACCCTCGTTGCACCCTCGTTGCACCCTCGTTGCACCCTCGTTGCACCCTCGTTGCACCCTCGTTGCACCCTCGTTGCACCCTCGTTGCACCCTCGTTGCACCCTCGTTGCACCCTCGTTGCACCCTCGTTGCACCCTCGTTGCACCCTCGTTGCACCCTCGTTGCACCCTCGTTGCACCCTCGTTGCACCCTCGTTGCACCCTCGTTGCACCCTCGTTGCACCCTCGTTGCACCCTCGTTGCACCCTCGTTGCACCCTCGTTGCACCCTCGTTGCACCCTCGTTGCACCCTCGTTGCACCCTCGTTGCACCCTCGTTGCACCCTCGTTGCACCCTCGTTGCACCCTCGTTGCACCCTCGTTGCACCCTCGTTGCACCCTCGTTGCACCCTCGTTGCACCCTCGTTGCACCCTCGTTGCACCCTCGTTGCACCCTCGTTGCACCCTCGTTGCACCCTCGTTGCACCCTCGTTGCACCCTCGTTGCACCCTCGTTGCACCCTCGTTGCACCCTCGTTGCACCCTCGTTGCACCCTCGTTGCACCCTCGTTGCACCCTCGTTGCACCCTCGTTGCACCCTAGTTGCGCCCTACTTGCGCCCTAGTTGCGCCTTACTTGCGCCTTAGTTGCGCCTTAGTTGCGCCTTAGTTGCACCCTAGTTGCGCCCAAGTTGCGCCCTAGTTGCGCCCTAGTTGCACCCTAGTTGCGCCCTAGTTGCACCCTAGTTGCACCCTAGTTGCGCCCTAGTTGCGCCCTAGTTGCGCCCTTGTTGCGCCCTTGTTGCGCCCTCGTTGCACCCTCATTGCACCCTCGTTGCGCCCTCGTTGCGTTCAAGTTACAACCTAGTTGCGCCATTATTACGCCCTAGTTGTGCCCCACTTGTGCCGTAGTTGTGCCCTACGTGCGCCCTACTTGCGCCCTACTTGCGCCCTAGTTGCACCCTTGTTGCGCCCTAGTTGCGCCCTAGTTGCGCCCTAGTTGTGACCTGGTTGCGCCCTAGTTGCGCCCTAGTTGCACCCTTGTTGCGCCCTAGTTGCGCCCTCGTTACGCCCTCGTTGCGCCCTAGTTGCGCCCTAGTTGTGCCCTTGTTGCGCCCTAGTTGCGCCCTAGTTGCGCTCTAGTTGCGCCCTAGTTGCATCCTAGTTGCACCGTAGTTGCGCCCTAGTTGCGCTCTAGTTGCGTCCTAGTTGCGTCCTAGTTGCGCCCTAGTTGCGCCCTAGTTGCGCTCTAGTTGCGCCCTAGTTGCATCCTAGTTGCACCGTAGTTGCGCCCTAGTTGCGCTCTAGTTGCGTCCTAGTTGCGTCCTAGTTGCGCCCTAGTTGCGCCTTAGTTGCGCTCTAGTTGCGCCCTTGTTACGCCCTCGTTGCGCCCTCGTTGGGCCCTAGTTGCACCCTAGTTGCACCCTAGTTGTGCCCCACTTGCGCCGTAGTTGCGTCCTACTTGTGCCCTACTTGCGACCTACTTGCGCCCTAGTTGCACCCTAGTTGCGCCCTAGTTGCACCCCAGTTGCGCCCTAGTTGCGTCCTAGTTGTACCCTAGTTGCACCCTAGTTGCGCCCTAGTTGTGCCCTTGTTGCGTCCTAGTTGTGCCCTAGTTACGCCCTACTTGCGCCCTAGTTGCGCCATAGTTACGCTCTAGTTGCGCCCTAGTTGCGCCCTAGTTGCGCCCTAGGTGCGCCCTAGTTGCGCCCTAGTTGCGCTCTAGTTGCACCCTAGTTGCGCTCTAGTTGCGCCCTAGTTGCACCCTAGTTGCGCTCTAGTTGCGCCCTAGTTGCGCCCTAGTTGTGCCCTAGTTTCGTCCTAGTTGCGCCCTAGTTGCGCCCTTGTTGCGCCTTAGTTATGCCCTAGTTGCGCCCTAGTTGCGCTCTAGTTGCGCCCTAGTTGCACCCTAGTTGCGCTCTAGTTGCGCCCTAGTTGCGCCCTAGTTGTGCCCTAGTTTCGTCCTAGTTGCGCCCTAGTTGCGCCCTTGTTGCGCCTTAGTTATGCCCTAGTTGCGCCCTACTTGCGCCCTACTTGCGCCCTAGTTGCGCCCTACTTGCACCCTAGTTGCGTCTTAGTTGCGCCCTAGTTGTGCCCTAGTTGCGCTTCTGTTGGGCACTAGCTACGCCCTAGTTGTACCCTACTTGCGCCCTAGCTGCATCCTACTTGTGCCCTATTTGCGCCCTAGTTGCGCCTTAGTTGTGCCCTAGTTACGCCCTAGTTGCGCCCCAGTTGCGCCCTAGTTGTGTCCTAGTTGCGCCCTAGTTTTGTCCTAGTTGCGCCTTAGTTGCGCCCTTGTTGCGCCCTAGTTGCGCCCTAGTTGCGCCCTAGTTGCCCCCAGTTGCGCCCTAATTGCACCCTAGTTGCGTCCTAGTTGCGTCCTAGTTGCGCCCTAGTTGCGCCCAAGTCGCGCCCTAGTCGCGCCCTAGTTGCGCCCTAGTTGCGCCCTAGTTGTTCCCTGGTTACAACCTAGTTGCGCCCTAGTTGCGCCCTAGTTGCCCCCAATTGCGCCCTAATTGCGCCCTAGTTGCGCCCTAGTTGTGTCCTAGTTGTGCCCTAGTTGCGCCCTAGTTGCGCCCAAGTCGCGCCCTAGTCGCGCCCTAGTCGCGCCCTAGTTGCGCCCTAGTTGCACACTAGTTGCACCCTAGTTGCGCCCCAGTTGCGCCCTAGTTGCACCCTAGTTGTGCCCTAGTTGCGTCGTAGTTGCACCCTAGTTACGCCCTAGTTGCCCCCTAGTTGCGCCCTAGTTGCGCCCTAGTTGCGCCCTACTTGCACCCTAGTTGCGCCCTACTGGCGCCTACTTGCGCCCTAGTTGCGCCTCAGTTGGGCGCTAGCTATGCCCTAGTTGTCCCCTAGTAGCGCCCTTAGTTGCGTCCTACTTAGGCCCTAGTTGCGCCTTAGTTGCGCCCTAGTTGGGCCCAACTTGCAGACTAGTTGCACCCTAGTTATACCCTAGTTGCGCCCTAGTTGCACCCTAGTTGCACCCTAGTTGCGCCCTAGTTGCACCCTAGTTGCACCCTCGTTGCGCCCTCGTTGCGCCCTAGTTGCACCCTAGTTGCGACCTAGTTGCGCCCTAGTTGCGCCCTAGTTGCCCCCAGTAGCGCCGTAATTGCGCCCTAGTTGCACCCTAGTTACGCCCTAGTTGCGCTCTAGTTGCACCCTAGTTGCGCCCTAGTTGCGCCCTAGTTGCGCCCTAGTTGCACCCTAGTTGCGCCCTAGTTGCGCCCTAGTTGCGCCCTAGTTCCGCCCTCGTTGCGCCTAGTTGCGCCCTAGTTGCACCCTTGTTGCCCCTTAGTTGTGCCCTGGTTGCGCCCTACTTACGTCCTACTTGTGTCCTAGTTGCGCCCTACTTGCACCCTAGTTGCATCTTAGTTGCGCCCTTGTTGCGCCCTAGTTGCGCCCTTCTTGCACAATTATTGTACCCTACTTACACCCTATTGGCGCCCTACTTGCGACCTAGTTGCGCCTCAGTTGGGCACTAGCTACGCCTTAATTGTGCCCTAGTTGCGTCCTAGTTACGTCTTACTTGTGCCCTACTTGCGCCCTAGTTGCACCCTAGTTGCGCCCTACTTGCACCCTAGTTGCGCCCTAGTTGCTCCCTAGTTGTACCCTAGTTGCGTCCTAGTTGTGCCCTGGTTGCGCACAAGTTGCAACCTACTTGCACCCTACTTGCACCCTACTTGCGCCCTGGTTACGCCTCAGTTGGGGACTAGCTCCGCCCTAGTTGTACCCTAGTTGCGCCCTAGTTGCATCCTACTTGTACCCTTTTTGTGCCCTAGTTGCGCCTTAGTTGCGCCCTAGTTGCACCCTAGTTGCGCCCTAGTTGCGCCCTAGTTGTGCCATAGTTGCTCCCTAGTTGCGCCCTAGTTGCGCCCTAGTTGCGCCCTAGTTGCGCCCTAGTTGCGCCCAAGTCGCGCCCTAGTCGTGCCCTAGTTGCGCCCTAGTTGCGCCCTAGTTGTGCCCTAGTTGCGCCCTAGTTGCGCCTTAGTTCCGCCCTAGTTGCGCCCAAGTCGCGCCCTAGTCGTGCCCTAGTTGCGCCCTAGTTGCGCCCTAGTTGTGCCCTAGTTGCGCCCTAGTTGCGCCTTAGTTCCGCCCTAGTTGCCCCCAGTTGCGCCCAAATTGCAACCTTGTTGCATCCTAGTTGCGCCCTAGTTGCGCCCTAGTTGCACCCTAGTTGCGCCCAAGTCGCACCCTAGTCGCGCCCTAGTCACGCCCTTGTTGCGCCCTAGTTGCGCACTAGTTGCATCCTAGTTGCGCCCTAGTTGCGCCCTAGTTTCGCCCTAGTTGTGCCCTAGTTGCGTCCTAGTTGCGCCCTAGTTGCGCCCTAGTTGCCCCCTAGTTGCGCCCTTGTTGCGCGCGGGCACCCTAAGTGCGCCCTAGTTGCGCCCTACTTCCACCCTAGTTGCACCCTAGTTACGCACTAGTTGCGCCCTAGTTGCGTCCTAGTTGCGCCCTAGTTGCGCCCTAGTTGCGCCCTACTTGCGCCTTTCTGGCGACTACTTGCGCCCTAGTTGCGCCTTAGTTGCGTCCTAGTTGCGCCCTAGTTGCGCCCTAGTTGCGCCCTACTTGCGCCTTTCTGGCGACTACTTGCGCCCTAGTTGCGCCTCAGTTGCGCCCTAGTTGCGCCCAACTTGCACACAAGTTGCACCCTAGTTGCGCCCTAGTTGCGTCCTAGTTGCGCCCTAGTTGCGCCCTAGTTGCGTCCTAGTTGTACCTTCGTTGCGCCCTCGTTGCGCCCTAGTTGCGCCCAAGTTGCGCCCTAGTTGCGCCCTAGTTGCGCCCTAGTTGCGCCCTAGTTACGCCCTAGTTGCGCCCTAGTTCTGCCCTAGTTGCGCCCTAGTTGCGCCTTAGTTGTGTCCTAGTTGCGCCCTACCTGCGCCCTACTTGCGCCCTCGTCGCACCCTAGTTGCGCCCTACTTGCGCCCTAGATGCGTCCTAGTTGCGCCCTAGTTGCACCCTTCTTGCGCCCTTATTGCACCCTACTTACGCCCTATTGGCGCCTTTCTTGCGCCCTAGTTGCGCCTCAGTTGGCTACTAGCTACGCCCTAGTTGTACCCTAGTTGCGCCCTAGTTGCGTCCTACTTGTGCCCTACTTGCACCCTAGTTGCGCCTTTGTTGCGCCCTAGTTGCGCCTTTGTTACGCCCTAGCTGCGCACTAGTTGCGCCCTAGTTGCGCCCTAGTTGCGCCCTAGTTGCGCCCTAGTTACGCCCTAGTTGCGCCCTAGTTGCACCCTAGTTGCGCCCTAGTTGCGCCCTTGTTGCACCCTCGTTGCGCCCTAGTTGCGCCCTTGTTGCGCCCTCGTTGCGTCCTCGTTGCGCCCTAGTTGCACCCTAGTTGCACCCTAGTTGTGTCCCACTTGCGCCGTAGTTGCGTCCTACTTGTGCCCTACTTGCGCCCTATTTGCGCCCTAGTTGCACCCTAGTTGCGCCCTAGTTGCACCCTAGTTGCACCCTAGTTGCGCCCTAGTTGTACCCTAGTTGCGCCCTAGTTGAGCCCTAGTTGTGCCCTTGTTGCGCCCTAGTTGCGCCCTAGTTACGCCCTACTTGCGCCCTAGTTGCGCCCTAGTTACGCTCTAGTTGCGCCCTAGTTGCGCCCTAGTTGCGCCCTAGTTGCACCCTAGTTGCGCCCTAGTTGCGCCCTAGTTACGCCCTACTTGCGCCCTAGTTGCGCCCTAGTTACGCTCTAGTTGCGCCCTAGTTGCGCCCTAGTTGCGCCCTAGTCGCGCCGTAGTTGCGCCCTAGTTGCGCCCTAGTTGCGCCCTAGTTGCACCCTACTTGCGCCCTTATTGCACCCTGCTTGCGCCCTATTGGCACCCTTCTTGCACCCTATTTGTTCCTTAGTTGGGCACTAGCTACGCCCTAGTTGTGCCCAAGTTGCGCCCTAGTTGCGTCCTACTTGCACCCTACTTGCACGCTAGTTGCGCCTTAGTTGCGCCTTAGTTGCGCCGAACTTGCACACTAGTTGCACCCTAGTTGCGCCCTAGTTGCACCCTAGTTGCGCCCTAGTTGCGCTCTAGGTGCACTCTGGTTGCACCCTACTTGCGCCCTAGTTGCGCCCTAGTTGCGCTCTAGTTGCACCCTACTTGCGCCCAAGTTGCGCCTAAGTTGCACCTTAGTTGCACCCTAGTTGTACCCTAGTTGCGCCCTTCTTGCGCCCTTATTGCACCCAACTTACACCCTACTGCCGCCCTACTTGCGCCCTAGTTGCGCCTCAGTTGGGCACTAGCTACACCCGAGTTGTGCCCTAGTTGCGTCCTAGTTGCGTCTTACTTGCGCCCTACTTGCGCACTAGTTGCACCCTAGTTGCGCCATACTTGTACCCTAGTTGCGCCCTAGTTGCGCCCTAGTTGCGCCCTGAGTGCGCGCCAGTTGCGCACAAGTTACACCGTACGTGCGCCCTAGTTGTGCCTCAGTTGGGCACTAGCTACGCCCTAGTTGTACGCTAGTTGTGCCCTAGCTGCGTCCTACTTGTGCCCTACTTGTGCCCTAGTTGCGCCATAGTTGCGCCTTAGTTACGCCTTAGTTGCGCCCTAGTTGCGTCCAAGTTGCGCCCTAGTTGCGCCCTGGTTGCACCCTAGTTGTGCCCTAGTTGCGCCTTAGTTGCACCCTAGTTCTGCCCTAGTTGCGCCCTAGTTGTGCCCTAGTTGCGCCCTTGTTGCGCGCTTGTTGCACCCTCGTTGCGCCCTCGTTGCGCCCTCGGTGCGCCCTCGTTGCGCTCAAGTTGCGCCCTAGTTGCGCCCTTGTTACGCCCTAGTTGTGCCCCACTTGTGCCGTAGTTGCACCCTACTTGGACCCTACTTGCACCCTACTTGCGCCCTAGTTGCACCCTTGTTGCGCCCTAGTTGCGCCCTAGTTGTGCCCCACTTGTGCCGTAGTTGCACCCTACTTGGACCCTACTTGCACCCTACTTGCGCCCTAGTTGCACCCTTGTTGCGCCCTAGTTGCGCCCTAGTTGCGCCCTAGTTGCACCCTAGTTGCGCCCTAGTTGCGCCCTAGTTGCGCCCTAAATGCGCCCTAGTTGCACCCTAGTCGCGCCCTAGTCGCGCCCTAGTCATGCCCTAGTTGCGCCCTAGTTGCGCCCTAGTTGCGCTCTAGTTGCACCCTATTTGCGCCCTTATTGCACCCTACTTGCGCCCTACTGGCACCCTTCTTGCGCCCTAGTTGTGCCTTAGTTGGGCACAAGCTACGCCCTACTTGTGCCCTAGTTGTGTCCTAGTTGCGTCCTACTTGTGCCCTACTTGCGCGCTAGTTGCGCCTTAGTTGCGCTTTAGTTGCGCCCAACTTGCACACTAGTTGCACCCTAGTTGCGCCCTAGTTGCGCCCTAGTTGTGCCCTAGTTGCGCCCTAGTTACGCCCTGGTTGCACCCCGGTTGCGCCCTAGTTGCACCCTAGTTGCACCCTAGTTGCGCCCTAGTTGCGCCCTAGTTGCGACCTAGTTGCGTCCTAGTTGTGCTCTAGTTGTGCCCTAGTTGCGCCCTAGTTGCACCCTAGTTGCGCCCTAATTGCGCCCTAGTTGCGCCCTACTTGCGCCCTACTTGCGCCCTACTTGCGCCCTACTTGCGCCCTACTTGCGCCCTACTTGCGCCCTACTTGCGCCCTACTTGCGCCCTACTTGCGCCCTACTTGCGCCCTACTTGCGCCCTACTTGCGCCCTACTTGCGCCCTACTTGCGCCCTACTTGCGCCCTACTTGCGCCCTACTTGCGCCCTACTTGCGCCCTAGTTGCACCCTAGTTGCGCACTACTTGCACCCTAGTTGCGCCCTAGTTGCGCCCTAGTTGCGCCCTAGTTGCGCCCTGGTTGCGCACAAGTTGTAACCTACTTGCGCCCTACTTGCACCCTACTTGCGCCCTAGTTGCACCTTAGTTGGGCACTAGCTACGCCCTAGTTGTACCCTAGTTGCGCCAAAGTTGCGTCCTACTTATGCCCTATTTGCGCCCTAGTTGCGCCTTAGTTGCGCCCTAGTTGCGCACTAGTTGCGCCCTAGTTGCACCCTAGTTGCACCCTAGTTGCGCCCAAGTTGCGCCCTAGTTGCGTCCTAGTTGCGCCCTAATTGCGCCCTAGTTGCGCTCTAGTTGCCCCCAGTTGCACCCTAATTGCATCCTAGTTGCGCCCTAGTTGCACCCTAGTTGCGCCTAAGTCGTAACCTAGTCGCGCCCTAGTCGCGCCCTAGTTGCGCTCTAGTTGCGCACTAGTTGCACCCTAGTTGCGCCCTAGTTGCGCCCTAGTTGCGCCCTAGTTGTGCCCTAGTTGCGCCCTAGTTGCGCCCTAGTTGCACCCTAGTTGCCCCCAGTTCCGCCATAATTGCGCCCTAGTTGCGCCCTAGTTGCGCCCTAGTCGCGTCCTACTTGCGCCCAATTCGCTCCCTAGTCGCGCCCTAGTCGTGCCCTAGTTACGTCCTAGTTGCGCACTAGTTGCACCCTACTTGCGCCCTAGTTGCACCCTAGTTGCACCCTAGTTGTGCGTTGTTGCGTCCTAGTTGCGCCCTAGTTGAGCCCTAGTTGCCCCCTAGTTGCGTCCTAGTTGCGCCCTAGTTGCGCCCTAGTTGCCCCCTAGTTGCGCCCTACTTGCACCTTAGTTGCACCCTAGTTACTCACTAGTTGCGCCCTAGTTGCGTCATAGTTGCGTCCTAGTTGCGCCCTAGTTGCGCCCTACTTGCGCCCTACTGGCGCCTACTTGCGCCCTGGTTGCGCCTCAGTTGGGAACTAGCTACGCCCTAGTTGTCCCCTAGTTGCACCCTTAGTTGCATCCTTCTTGCGCCCTAGTTGCGCCTTAGTTGCGCCCTAGTTGCGCCCAACTTGCACACTAGTTGCAACCTAGTTGCATCCTAGTTGCGTCCTAGTTGCGCCCTTGTTGCACCCTAGTTGCGCCCTAGTTGCGTCCTAGTTGCACCCTCGTTGCGCCCTCGTTGCTCCCTAGTTGCGCCCTAGTTGCGCCCTAGTTGCGCCCTAGTTGTCCCCTCCTTGCGCCCTAATTGCGCCCTAGTTGCGCCCTAGTTGCGCCCTAGTTGCGCCCTAGTTGCACCCTAGTTGCGCCCTAGTTGCGCCCTAGTTGCGCCCAAGTTGCGCTCTAGTTGCGCCCTAGTTGCGCCCTAGTTGCGCCCAGTTGCGCTCTAGTTGCACCCTTGTTGCGCCTTAGTTGTGCCCTAGTTGCGCCCTACTTGCACCCTACTTGCGCCCTAGTTGCGCCCTACTTGTACCCTAGTTACGTCTTAGTTGCACCCTAGTTGCGCCCTAGTTGCGCCCTTCTTGCGCCCTTATTGCACCCTACTTACACCCTACTGGCGCCCTACTTGCGGCCTAGTTGCGCCTCAGTTGGGCACTAGCTACGCCCTAATTGTGCCCTAGTTGCGCCCTAGTTGCGTCTTACTTGCGCCCTTCTTGCGTCCTAGTTGCACCCTAGTTGCGCCCTACTTGCACCCTAGTTGCGCCCTAGTTGCGCCCTAGTTGCGCCGTAGTTGCGCCCTTGTTGCGCCCTGGTTGCGCATAAGTTGCAACCTACTTGCGCCCTACTTGCACCCTACTTGCGTCCTAGTTGCGCCTCAGTTGGGGACTAGCTACGCCATAGTTGTACCCTAGTTGTGCCCTTGTTTCGTCCTACTTGTGCCCTATTTGTGCCCTAGTTGCGCCTTAGTTGCGCCCTAGTTGCGCCCTAGTTGCGCCCTAGTTGCGTCCTAGTTGCGCCCTAGTTGCGCCCTAGTTGCGCCCTAGTTGTGCCCTAGTTGCGCCCTAGTTGCGCCCTAGTTGCGCCCTAGTCG
>SZWC01020064.1:21329-31552 GCA_023375785.1 Penium margaritaceum
CCCTAGTTGCGCCCTACTTGCACCCTAGTTGCGCCCTACTTGAACCCTAGTTGCGTCTTAGTTGCGCCCTAGTTGCGCCCTAGTTGCGCCCTTCTTGCGCCCTTATTGCACCCTACTTACACCCTACTTGTGCCCTACTTGCGCCCTAGTTGCGCCTCAGTTGGGCACTAGCTACGCCCTAATTGTGCCCTAGTTGCGCCCTAGTTGCGTCTCACTTGCGCCCGACTTGCGCCCTAGTTGCACCCTAGTTGCGCACTACTTGCACCCTAGTTGCGCCCTAGTTGCGCCCTAGTTGCGCCCTAGTTGCGCCCTAGTTGCGCCCTGGTTGCGCACAAGTTGTAACCTACTTGCGCCCTACTTGCACCCTACTTGCGCCCTAGTTGCGCCCTAGTTGCGCCCTAGTTGCGCCCTAGTTGCGCCCTGGTTGCGCACAAGTTGTAACCTACTTGCGCCCTACTTGCACCCTACTTGCGCCCTAGTTGCGCCTCAGTTGGGCACTAGCTACGCCCTAGTTGTACCCTAGTTGCGCCCAAGTTGCGTCCTACTTGTGCCCTATTTGCGCCCTCGTTGCGCCTTAGTTGCGCCCTAGTTGCGCGCTAGTTGCGCCCTTGTTGCACCCTAGTTGCACCCTAGTTGCACCCTAGTTGCGCCCTAGTTGCGTCCTAGTTGTGCCCTAATTGCGCCCTAGTTGCGCCCTAGTTGCCCCCTGTTGCGCCCTAATTGCATCCTAGTTGCGCCCTAGTTGCACCCTAGTTGCGCCTAAGTCGCGCCCTAGTCGCGCCCTAGTTGCGCCCTAGTTGCCCCCTGTTGCGCCCTAATTGCATCCTAGTTGCGCCCTAGTTGCACCCTAGTTGCGCCTAAGTCGCGCCCTAGTCGCGCCCTAGTCGCGCCCTAGTTGCGCTCTAGTTGCGCACTAGTTGCACCCTAGTTGCACCCTAGTTGTGCCCTAGTTACGCCCTAGTTGTGCCCTAGTTGCGCCCTAGTTGCGCCCTAGTTGCACCCTAGTTGCCCCCAGTTGCGCCCTAATTGCGCCCTAGTTGCGCCCTACTTTCGCCCTAGTCGCGTCCTAGTTGCGCCCAAGTCGCGCCCTAGTCGCGCCCTAGTCGCGCCCTAGTTGCGCCCTACTCGCGCCCTAGTTGCGCCCTAGTTGCACCCTAGTTGTGCCTAGTTGCGTGCTAGTTGCGCCCTAGTTGCGCCCTAGTTGCCCCCTAGTTGCGCCCTAGTTGCGCCCGGGCGCCCTAGTTGCGCCCTAGTTGCGCCCTACTTGCACCTTAGTTGCACCCTAGTTACGCACTAGTTGCGCCCTAGTTGCGTCATAGTTGCGTCCTAGTTGCGCCCTAGTTGCACCCTACTTGCGCCCTATTGGCGCCTACTTGCGTCCTGGTTGCGCCTCAGTTGGGAACTAGCTACGCCCTAGTTGTCCCCTAGTTGCACCCTTAGTTGCGTCCTACTTGCACCCTAGTTGCGCCTTAGTTGCGCCCTAGTTACGCCCAACTTGCACACTAGTTGCACCCTAGTTGCATCCTAGTTGCGCCCTAGTTGTGCCCTAGTTGCACCCTAGTTGCGCCCTAGTTGCGTCCTAGTTACGCCCTCGTTACGTCCTCGTTGCGCCCTAGTTGCGCCCTAGTTACGCCCTAGTTGCGCCCTTGTTGCCCCCCCTTGCGCCCTAATTGCGCCCTAGTTGCGCCCTAGTTGCGCCCTAGTTGCGCTCTAGTTGCACCCTAGTTGCGCCCTAGTTGCGCCCTAGTTGCGCCCTAGTTGCGCCCTAGTTGCGCTCTAGTTGCGTCCTAGTTGCGCCCTAGTTGCGCCTAGTTGCAGCCTAGTTGCACCCTTGTTGCGCCTTAGTTGTGCCCTAGTTGCGCGCTACTTGCACCCTACTTGCGCCCTAGTTGCGCCCTACTTGTACCCTAATTACGTCTTAGTTGCACCCTAGTTGCGCCCTAGTTGCGCCCTTCTTGCGCCCTTATTGCACCCTACTTACACCCTACTGGCGCCCTACTTGCGCACTAGTTGCGCCTCAGTTGGACACTAGCTACGCCCTAATTGTGCCCTAGTTGCGCCCTAGTTGCGTCTTACTTGTGCCCTACTTGCGCCCTAGTTGCACCCTAGTTGCTCCCTACTTGCACCATAGTTGCGCCCTAGTTGCGCCCTAGTTGTGCCCTAGTTGCGTCCTTGTTACGCTCTAGTTGCGCACAAGTTGCAACCTACTTGCACCCTACTTGCACCCTACTTGTGTCCTAGTTGCGCCTCAGTTGGGGACTAGCTATGCCATAGTTGTACCCTAGTTGCGCCCTTGTTTTGTCCTACTTGTGCCCTATTTGTGCCCTAGTTGCGCCATAGTTGCGCCCTAGTTGCGCCCTAGTTGCGCCCTAGTTGCACCCTAGTTGCACCCTAGTTACGCCCTAGTTGCGCCCTAGTTGCGCCCTAGTTGCGCCCTAGTTGCGCCCTAGTTGCGCCCTAGTTGCGCCCTAGTTGCCCCCGGTTGCGCCCTATTGCGCCCTAGTTGCGCCCTAGTTGCGCCCTACTTGCGCCCTAGTTGCGCCCTACTTGCGCCCTAGTTGCGTCCTACTTGTGCCCTACTTGCGCCCTACTTGCGCCCTAGTTGCGTCCTACTTGTGCCCTACTTGCGCCCTACTTGCGCCCTAGTTGCGTCCTACTTGTGCCCTACTTGCGCCCTACTTGCGCCCTAGTTGCGTCCTACTTGTGCCCTACTTGCGCCCTACTTGCGCCCTAGTTGCGTCCTACTTGTGCCCTACTTGCGCCCTACTTGCGCCCTAGTTGCGTCCTACTTGTGCCCTACTTGCGCCCTACTTGCGCCCTAGTTGCGTCCTACTTGTGCCCTACTTGCGCCCTACTTGCGCCCTAGTTGCGTCCTACTTGTGCCCTACTTGCGCCCTACTTGCGCCCTAGTTGCGTCCTACTTGTGCCCTACTTGCGCCCTACTTGCGCCCTAGTTGCGTCCTACTTGTGCCCTACTTGCGCCCTACTTGCGCCCTAGTTGCGTCCTACTTGTGCCCTACTTGCGCCCTACTTGCGCCCTAGTTGCGTCCTACTTGTGCCCTACTTGCGCCCTACTTGCGCCCTAGTTGCGTCCTACTTGTGCCCTACTTGCGCCCTACTTGCGCCCTAGTTGCGTCCTACTTGTGCCCTACTTGCGCCCTACTTGCGCCCTAGTTGCGTCCTACTTGTGCCCTACTTGCGCCCTACTTGCGCCCTAGTTGCGTCCTACTTGTGCCCTACTTGCGCCCTACTTGCGCCCTAGTTGCGTCCTACTTGTGCCCTACTTGCGCCCTACTTGCGCCCTAGTTGCGTCCTACTTGTGCCCTACTTGCGCCCTACTTGCGCCCTAGTTGCGTCCTACTTGTGCCCTACTTGCGCCCTACTTGCGCCCTAGTTGCGTCCTACTTGTGCCCTACTTGCGCCCTACTTGCGCCCTAGTTGCGTCCTACTTGTGCCCTACTTGCGCCCTACTTGCGCCCTAGTTGCGTCCTACTTGTGCCCTACTTGCGCCCTACTTGCGCCCTAGTTGCGTCCTACTTGTGCCCTACTTGCGCCCTACTTGCGCCCTAGTTGCGTCCTACTTGTGCCCTACTTGCGCCCTACTTGCGCCCTAGTTGCGTCCTACTTGTGCCCTACTTGCGCCCTACTTGCGCCCTAGTTGCGTCCTACTTGTGCCCTACTTGCGCCCTACTTGCGCCCTAGTTGCGTCCTACTTGTGCCCTACTTGCGCCCTACTTGCGCCCTAGTTGCGTCCTACTTGTGCCCTACTTGCGCCCTACTTGCGCCCTAGTTGCGTCCTACTTGTGCCCTACTTGCGCCCTACTTGCGCCCTAGTTGCGTCCTACTTGTGCCCTACTTGCGCCCTACTTGCGCCCTAGTTGCGTCCTACTTGTGCCCTACTTGCGCCCTAGTTGCGCCCTACTTGCACCCTAGTTGCACCCTAGTTGTGCCCTAGTCGCGCCCTAGTTGCGCCCTAGTTGCGCTCTAGTTGCACCCTAGTTGCGCCCTAGTAGCCCCCTAGTTGCGCCCTTGTTGTGCCCGGTGTTGGAAATATGGATCGTTAAATGCCACAAGAGCTCTTACGAGACAGCGCAGACCAATCGCATACTCATGTGGATCAACACAGGCTTGTCCAAACCAGATCCACAAGACACTGCGATGAGAGAGAGAGATAGCACAGAATCCTTGATTCAAGAAACTCCAACTCCTGGGTACAAGGGTAGCTACATACTGAATCTAACTAGTAGAAAAACGAACTAGCAAAAACAATTGCTTATGTAGTCCTGTCGCTGTTCACGCCTTGCTCGTCGCGTCGTGCACAGCGACAGTCCTTGAGCACTGTTCCGCTAAGTGCGCCCGAGCCATCCCATAGGTAAGGATCTGTTCGCATCCCCTCCGATCGATCATCCAGAATCCCCCCCTCTTCTCGCAGTCCTTCACAGATTTATGTAACGGTCGTAGACTGTAGATTGTCTTTTATATGGAAGTCGCAGGCCGTCGATGCTGTTCGATGATCAATCATGAGATCGAAACCTGTCCGCCACTCCGGTCCGGTACTCCGTTTCTGCTTCCGGTGGTTCTTGTCGATGCTCCACGTCAGCCACTGTGTTCCATCGGAACTTCCCAAGACTTCTTCGCTTCATTGTGCAAAGATCCACACAATATAACCTGTTGCTCAGAGTCATACTATCGCAAACAGGTACAATTGAGTGGACTGGTGGAGGCATGGGATTACCCTCTCTGCCAGTCCCAACAGAGTAGGAGTAGAGTAGAGTAGGCTGCAGAGGGTCAGGGGAGGAGGTAGCACTTCTCCCCTGGCCCTCTGGGTTTTGCCCCATTGGAGCATACCTTTTTGCTCATTTCCAACATCCCCCCCCATATGCTCCAATGTCCTCAACGAAACAGCAAGAAAATAAAAGAAACATAAAAACGCCTACCAGGTCTCTCATCCCCCCCAGATCAGTGAACCATTTGTATGTTTAAAACGCTGTGGCCCTCAAAGTCCTCGTCCACAATCCATTCCTCGCATTGGGGGATGTGGACATCGCTCATCACTCCCTCCCTTTATGATATCCCTCCCTTTTGTTTAACCAAAACAACAGAGACGCTACGGTGATGTCAAGGAGAGTCAAGGAGTCAATGAGTCAATGAACAGTGTCGTTTCGGCTTGAGTCGCCGATTGGCACACCATGGTCCGCACCATGGAACGGTGATGGAAGCGCTGCTTATTCCAGCTGCAGTCCGATGCCCTCACACAGCTTGTCGTGCTGGCGGTGCTCCAGAGCCCTTGTGAACATATCGGCCGACGAAATCAAGTTGTACATCTCCTTCAGCCACTGCATCTCAAACATAGTGATACTGGCGTTTCACATGCTTGGTCCTGTCATGCAGTACATGGTCCTCACTCAATGCAATCGTGCCCTGATTGTCGCAAAAGATTGTAGTTGGTTCCATCTGACAGAAACCGAGTTCTTCGAGCAACATGTGGAGCCAGACGGCTTCTCTGCTGGCTTCGCTTGCTGCGATATACTCAGCCTCAGTAGATGACAAAGCCACTACTGACTGCTTCTTGGACCTCCAACTGACAGGTCCCCCACTCAGGAGAAAAACATATCCTGACGTTGATTTACTGGTGCTCTTGTCACCAGATAGGTCTGCATCACAGAATCCGGTGAGACGCACGCTGGTTTGTGGGCTGTACTTGATCTTGTACTCGGCATTTCACTTGAGATACTTGATGCAGCGTTTTGCTGCTGTGACATGATCCTTTGTAGGATTTTTGCAGCCCTGACTGAGAAGCCCAACGGCGTAAGAGAGATCAGGGCGAGTTCCCACACTGGCATACATCAGTGACCCAACCAAGCTGGGATACAGCTTCGTGTCGCTTGGGTCCGCTAGGAGTTCAGGAGTCACGGGCTTGGTGAGACCATGATCCATCGGAAGTGGTGTGCCAGTGGGATGGGGGTTGTGAAGGTCAAACTTTTCAGCCATGCGGTTGATGTAGGTGCTTTGGGAAAGAGTGACCTCAGATGGACTCTGGCTGCGATGAATCTGGATCCCCAGATAGAAACGGAGGGGTCCCATATCACTCATCTCAAATGTGTCAGACATCGCCTTCTTAAAACCGGTGATGATGGTCAGGGAGCGTCCGAACAGGATGAGATCGTCGACATATAGGATCACTCCAAGATTGTGAAGGCCATCTTTGTAGTATACAGAATGATCAGAATGAAGGCGCTTGAGGCCCTGACCAAGGAAGAACTCGTGGATGCGCTTGTTCCATTGGCGTGGCGCCTGCTTGAGGCCGTAGAGGGCTTTGAGCAGCCGACACACCTTATTTCCCCCCCCCCCCGGCTGCACAAAACCCTCAGGCTGGGTCATGTAAACGTCCTCCTCCAGGTCGCCGTTCAGAAAAGCAGACTTGACATCCATCTGGTGGAGGAACCAGCGCTCGTGCGCAGCCAGAGCCAGGATGACACGAATGCTGGAATACTTGGCAACCGGCGCAAACGTGTCAGTGTAGTTGATGCCCTGAACCTGGCTGAAGCCGCGAGCCACCAGCCGAGCTTTGTACCTGTCAAGGGCACCGTGCTGGTCAAGTTTAGCCTTGAAGACCCACTTTCAGGTGACCACAGAGACTCCGGGTGGGAGGTCAACAAGTTCCCAGGTCTTCTGCTTCTGGAGCTGTTCAAATTCACTGACAGCAGCAGCATGCCATTCAGCTGCCTCGGGGCGAGACATGGCATCCTTGTAGCTGATAGGATCAATCACGGGAGTAACAAGAGCAAACTCTGGAGAGAAGACAGCATCCGAGAGTGAAGGGGAGACGGGTGAAGCCGATGAGGGGACAGAGGCAGAAGATGAAGATGGCGGGGAACCACAGTGAGTGGCAGAGGAGGGTCTGCGAGAAGGGACAAGGTCAGTAAAGAGGGCAGCAAGGGCCTGAAGCTTGGCAATGCGAGAAGAGCGACGAGGAGGGGCAGCGGGGTTCCAGTTGTTGGGGTAGTTAGCATGGTACGGACGAGGCGCTGGCGGAGGTGGCGGAGGCGGAGGTGGTGGAGGCGGCTGCTGGAGAGGAGGGACCGCTGCAGGAAGTTCTTCAGCAGGGATGATAGGAGGAATGATGCCAGCATGGTCGTCAGGGCCAAGGTCAACAGGATGCTGAGGGGGAAGCGGCGGTTGAGAATCAAGAGGGATGAGAAGAAGTTCAGGTGGAGCAGTAGGAGTTGCGGAGACACGGTCTGTCAGAGTCTCATCGAAGGTGGCGCTTCAACTCTTGACAATGGTACGGGTAGTAGGATCCCACAGTCGGTAGGCCTGACTGTTGTCATCATAGCCCACCAGAACGCCTTTCTTGGTATGGGAGCCCAACTTATCTCTGGTAGCAGGAGTGACCCAGGCATAGGCCGTGCTACCAAAGACACGCAGATGTCCAATGTTGGGTTGGCGACCATGCCAGGCCTCATAGGGAGTCTGTTGGCCCTGAAGCTGTTTGCAGGGAATCCTATTGAGAAGATAGCAGGCAGTGTTGACAGCCTCAGCCCAGAAGCCATTGGGAAGGCCAGCAGCATGAAGCATAGATCGGTCCTTTTCAAGAAGGGTCCTGTTCATCCGTTCTGCACGCCCATTTTGCTGTGGGGTATGTGGAACTGTGCGTTGGTGTTGAATGCCGTTGCGCTCATAGAAGGCGGTGAGAGCCTTGTTCACAAACTCGCCACCATTGTCAGAGCGCACAGCTTTCACACGAGTGTCAGTCTCGTTTTCAACCCGCTTGATCCAAGTGATGATGTGGTCAGCGGCTTCGGATTTGTGTTGAAGAAATCGGACCCAGACATGGTGGGTGAAATCGTCCAAAAGAACCAAGAAGGAGTGTTTGCCAGAGATAGATGCATCCTTGATGCAACACAGATCCATGTGAACCAGATGAAGCTTTGCAGGAGCTCTGACATCAGAATAGGTGTTGAAGTTGTCTTGGCTCTGTTTGCCTGCAAGGCAACCTTCACAACAGATGGAGGCGGGCTTGGTCAGATTAGTGGGCAACGATTCCACCACAGCTCCCTTGGACATAGCTGCCAACGTTGTGAAACCAACATGACCAAGTCGTTGATGCCATAAGAGAGTTAAAGCATCTTGTCCAGAGGCTGGGGCTGTGGGAGGACCACAGGCAGCAAGAGCCACTTCAGTAGTCCTTGCATCAGCTTCTGAGTCCATGGTCGGGAGAATGGTGAGATTTCCTTCTCGTTTGGCTTCTGCAACAATCTTGCCCCCTTTGGCATAAATGCGGCAGCTCTTGTCAGTATCCAAAACAACTTTGCAGCCTTTGTCATTCAGTCGTGTGACAGAGAGAATATTTGCTGCTAGTTCGGGTACAAAGAAGACTTCTGCAAACTTCCTGGAGGCCACCTTGCCTTCAAAGGAGATGGCCACACGGACTGTACCCATCCCAATGGCGGGAATGATGCGGCCGTCCCCAAGTCGAACTGGTTTTGGAGTCTTGAATTCCTTGAAATCAATGAACCAGGTTCTGTTGCACGTCATATGCCTGGTAGTGCCAGAATCCAAAATCCAGGCGAGGATTCCCGCAGCCAAGAGGAAAGCACTGTCAATAGAGCATAGAGCCAGTTCTTCAGTGATGAAGTTGTCTGACGCAGATGTCGGCTGATGAGGAATATCAAAGTGAGACATGGGGGCAGGGAGATCTTCAGTTGCGGGGATGAAGTTGATAGTGGTATTGCTTGCTCCACTGCCCTGATGTCCAATACCTTCCATATGATGTATCAACTGAGTCCAACCTTGAGCCATTTGTGTCATCATTTGCTTGATGTTGCTCAAGAGTGTAGCCTCAGAGTTGGAAGGGAACTGCTCTGTCTCTGGTCCAGTAGTCAGAAGAGCATATTGTGGGGTCGTGTGCCGTGGTCGTCTTGGTTTGTCACAGTATCTGTTGAGGTGACCAAGTTGCTGACAGTTCCAGCATTTCACATGTTCAAAACCTTTGCTGCCAGTGCACCTGGTGGAATGATGCCTCCTTGTGAGGTGAGCCGTTGGGGAGCGTGTGATGAGAAATTTGTGGTAGAGAAACCACCTTGTCCNACTGGCAAATAACCGCAGTACCACCACCTTCTCGAAGAGCGCCTGACCCATGGCTGTGATGCGCTCAACCAGTTGCTTGAGTTGGGCCACATGGTCTTCCAATCTGGTGGCTTCTCCCATCTTGAGTTCACAAAACTGAATAAATAGATTGTGGAGTTCAGAATCACTGACTTTTTGGTAACGTTGGCGAAGTGCAACCCACGCAGTTCTTGGGTCTAGTGATGCATTGTTGTCCCTGATTAATAACTTGAGTCTGTCTGAGATCTGCATTGCCAGGATGGCAAATGCTTGATCACACTGCCGCTTCCATAGTTGTTTTTCTTCGGCAGTGGCATTTGGATCTAGTGTCTCCTCTGGGGGATCTGAGACAACACCCCATAAGCCTTTTGCCAGGAACACCATCTTCATGTTGAATGCAAATTCCCTGTAGTCAGCTCCATCGAGGGGTTGTACTTTGAAGTGGTCACCCAGACCACCTCCACTGAAGCCCGCCATGGTGTTGTCTCTTGTCTCCAGGGTTAGATGAACAGCGCAACCAGTCTTCAAGAGACTTGTGACACACCTGCTCTGATACCACTTGTTGGAAATATGGATCGTTAAATGTCACAAGAGCTCTTACGAGACAGCGCAGACCAATTGCATACTCATGTGGATCAACACAGGCTTGTCCAAACCAGATCCACAACACACTGCGATGAGAGAGAGATAGCACAGAATCCTTGATTCAAGAAACTCCAACTCCTGGGTACAAGGGTAGCTACATACTGAATCTAACTAGTAGAAAAAAGAACTAGTAAAAACAATTGCTTATGTAGTCCTGTCGCTGTTCACGCCTTGCTCGTCGCGTCGTGCACAGAGACAGTCCTTGAGCACTGTTCCGCTAAGTGTGCCCGAGCCATCCCATAGGTAAGGATCTGTTCGCATCCCCTCCGATCGATCATCCAGAATCCCCCCCTCTTCTCGCAGTCCTTCACAGATTTATGTAACGGTCGTAGACCATAGATTGTCTTTTATCTGGAAGTCGCAGGCCGTCGATGCTGTTCAATGATCGACCATGAGATCGATAATCGAAACCTGTCCGCCACTCCGGTCCGGTACTCCGTGTCTGCTTCCAGTGGTTCTTGTCGATGCTC
>SZWC01020064.1:31863-44846 GCA_023375785.1 Penium margaritaceum
GTCTGCTTCCAGTGGTTCTTGTCGATGCTCCACGTCAGCCACTGTGTTCCATCGGAACTTCCCAAGACTTCTTCGCTTCATTGTGCAAAGATCCACACAATATAACCTGTTGCTCAGAGTCATACTATCGCAAACAGGTACAATTGAGTGGACTGGTGGAGGCATGGGATTACCCTCTCTTCCAGTCCAAACAGGGTAGGAGTAGAGTAGAGTAGGCTGCAGAGGGTCAGGGGAGGAGGTAGCACTTCTCCCCTGGCCCTCTGGGTTTTGCCCCATTGGACCATACCTTTTTGCTCATTTCCAACACCCGGGCGCCCTAGTTGCGCCCTAGTTGCGCCCTACTTGCATCCTAGTTACACCCTAGTTACACACCAGTTGCGCCCTAGTTGCGTCCTAGTTAAGCCCTAGTTGCGCCCTAGTTGCGCCCTACTTGCGTCCTTCTGGCGCCTACTTGCGCTCTAGTTGCGCCTCAGTTCGGCACTAGCTACACCCTAGTTGTCCCCTAGTTGCGTCCTAGTTGCGTCCTCCTTGCGCCCTAGTTGCGCCTTAGTTACGCCCTAGGTGCGCCCAACTTGAACACTAGTTGCACCCTAGTTGCACCCTAGTTGCGCCCTAGTTGCGCCCTAGTTGAACCCTAGTTGCGCCCTAGTTAGTTGCGTCCTAGTTACGCCCTCATTGCGCCCTCGTTGCACCCTAGTTACGCCCTAGTTGCATCCTAGTTGCGCCCTAGTTGCGCCCTAGTTGTGCCATAGTTGCGCCCTAGTTGCAAACTAGTTGCGCCCTAGTTGCGCCCTAGTTGCGCCCTAGTTGCGCCCTAGTTGCGCATTAGTTGTGCCTTAGTTGCGCCCTACCTGCGCCCTACTTGCGCCCTAGTTGCACTGAAACCAAAGCCGGATCCCAGAAACCAAAGCTGGGTCACAAAACCAAAGCTGGGTCACAGAAACCAAAGCCTGGCCACAAAAACCAAAGGCAGGTCACAGAAACCAAAGCCGGGTCACAGAATCCAAAGTCGGATCACAGAAACCAAAGCCGGATCACAGCAACCAAAGCCAGGTCACAGAAACAAAGCCGGGTCACAGAAACCAAAGCCAGGTCACAGAAACCAAAGCGGGGTCACAGAAACCAAGCCGGGTCACAGTAACCAAAGCCGGCTCACAGAAACAAAAACCAGGTCAGAGAAACCAAAGCCGGGTCACAGAAACCAAAGTCGGGTCAGAGAAACCAGAGCCGGGTTACAGAAACCAAAGCCGGGTCACAGAAACCAAAGCCGGGTCACAGAAACCAAAGCCGGGTCAGAGAAACCAAAGCCGGGTCACAGGAACCAAAGCCGGGTCACAGCAACCAAAGCCAGGTCACAGAACCAAAGCCGGGTCACAGAAACCAAAGCCCGGTCATAGAAACCAAAGCCGGGTCACAGAAACCTACGCCGGGTCACAGAAACCAAAGCCGGGTCAGAGAAACCAAAGCCGGGTCACAGGAACCAAAGCCGGGTCACAGCAACCAAAGCCAGGTCACAGAACCAAAGCCGGGTCACAGAAACCAAAGCCCGGTCATAGAAACCAAAGCCGGGTCACAGAAACCTACGCCGGGTCACAGAAACCAAAGCCGGGTCAGAGAAACCAAAGCCGGGTCACAGGAACCAAAGCCGGGTCACAGCAACCAAAGCCAGGTCACAGAACCAAAGCCGGGTCACAGAAACCAAAGCCCGGTCATAGAAACCAAAGCCGGGTCACAGAAACCTACGCCGGGTCACAGAAACCAAAGCCGGGTCAGAGAAACCAAAGCCGGGTCACAGGAACCAAAGCCGGGTCACAGCAACCAAAGCCAGGTCACAGAACCAAAGCCGGGTCACAGAAACCAAAGCCCGGTCATAGAAACCAAAGCCGGGTCACAGAAACCTACGCCGGGTCACAGAAACCAAAGCCGGGTCAGAGAAACCAAAGCCGGGTCACAGGAACCAAAGCCGGGTCACAGCAACCAAAGCCAGGTCACAGAACCAAAGCCGGGTCACAGAAACCAAAGCCCGGTCATAGAAACCAAAGCCGGGTCACAGAAACCTACGCCGGGTCACAGAAACCAAAGCCGGGTCAGAGAAACCAAAGCCGGGTCACAGGAACCAAAGCCGGGTCACAGCAACCAAAGCCAGGTCACAGAACCAAAGCCGGGTCACAGAAACCAAAGCCCGGTCATAGAAACCAAAGCCGGGTCACAGAAACCTACGCCGGGTCACAGAAACCAAAGCCGGGTCAGAGAAACCAAAGCCGGGTCACAGGAACCAAAGCCGGGTCACAGCAACCAAAGCCAGGTCACAGAACCAAAGCCGGGTCACAGAAACCAAAGCCCGGTCATAGAAACCAAAGCCGGGTCACAGAAACCTACGCCGGGTCACAGAAACCAAAGCCGGGTCAGAGAAACCAAAGCCGGGTCACAGGAACCAAAGCCGGGTCACAGCAACCAAAGCCAGGTCACAGAACCAAAGCCGGGTCACAGAAACCAAAGCCCGGTCATAGAAACCAAAGCCGGGTCACAGAAACCTACGCCGGGTCACAGAAACCAAAGCCGGGTCAGAGAAACCAAAGCCGGGTCACAGGAACCAAAGCCGGGTCACAGCAACCAAAGCCAGGTCACAGAACCAAAGCCGGGTCACAGAAACCAAAGCCCGGTCATAGAAACCAAAGCCGGGTCACAGAAACCTACGCCGGGTCACAGAAACCAAAGCCGGGTCAGAGAAACCAAAGCCGGGTCACAGGAACCAAAGCCGGGTCACAGCAACCAAAGCCAGGTCACAGAACCAAAGCCGGGTCACAGAAACCAAAGCCCGGTCATAGAAACCAAAGCCGGGTCACAGAAACCTACGCCGGGTCACAGAAACCAAAGCCGGGTCAGAGAAACCAAAGCCGGGTCACAGGAACCAAAGCCGGGTCACAGCAACCAAAGCCAGGTCACAGAACCAAAGCCGGGTCACAGAAACCAAAGCCCGGTCATAGAAACCAAAGCCGGGTCACAGAAACCTACGCCGGGTCACAGAAACCAAAGCCGGGTCAGAGAAACCAAAGCCGGGTCACAGGAACCAAAGCCGGGTCACAGCAACCAAAGCCAGGTCACAGAACCAAAGCCGGGTCACAGAAACCAAAGCCCGGTCATAGAAACCAAAGCCGGGTCACAGAAACCTACGCCGGGTCACAGAAACCAAAGCCGGGTCAGAGAAACCAAAGCCGGGTCACAGGAACCAAAGCCGGGTCACAGCAACCAAAGCCAGGTCACAGAACCAAAGCCGGGTCACAGAAACCAAAGCCCGGTCATAGAAACCAAAGCCGGGTCACAGAAACCTACGCCGGGTCACAGAAACCAAAGCCGGGTCAGAGAAACCAAAGCCGGGTCACAGGAACCAAAGCCGGGTCACAGCAACCAAAGCCAGGTCACAGAACCAAAGCCGGGTCACAGAAACCAAAGCCCGGTCATAGAAACCAAAGCCGGGTCACAGAAACCTACGCCGGGTCACAGAAACCAAAGCCGGGTCAGAGAAACCAAAGCCGGGTCACAGGAACCAAAGCCGGGTCACAGCAACCAAAGCCAGGTCACAGAACCAAAGCCGGGTCACAGAAACCAAAGCCCGGTCATAGAAACCAAAGCCGGGTCACAGAAACCTACGCCGGGTCACAGAAACCAAAGCCGGGTCAGAGAAACCAAAGCCGGGTCACAGGAACCAAAGCCGGGTCACAGCAACCAAAGCCAGGTCACAGAACCAAAGCCGGGTCACAGAAACCAAAGCCCGGTCATAGAAACCAAAGCCGGGTCACAGAAAGAAAAGCCGGGTCACAGAAACAAAACCCGGGTCGCAGAAACCAAAGCCGGGTCACAGAAACCATAGCCGGGTCACAGAATGCCGGGTCAGAGAAGCCAAAGCCAGCTCAGAGAAGCCAAAGCCGGGTCACAGAAACCAAAGCCGGGTCACAGAAACCAAAGCCGGGTCACAGGAACCAAAAACGGTCCCATAAACCAAAGCCGGGTCACAGAAACAAAAGCCGGGGCAGAGAAACCAACGCCGAGTCACAGAAAGCAAAGTCGGGCCACAGAAACCAAAGCCGGGTCATAGAAACCAAAGCCGGGTCACAAAAACCAAAGCCGGGTCACAGAAACCAAAGCCGGATCACAGAAACAAAAGCCGGGTCACAGAAACCAAAGACGGGTCACAGAAACCAAAGCTGGGTCAAAGAAACCAAAGCTGGGTAAACCAAAGCCGGTACACAGAAACCAAAGCTGGGCCAAAGAAACCAAAGCTAGGTCAGATAAACCAATGCCGGGTCACAGAAACCAAAGCTGGGTCACAAAAACCAAAGCCGGGTCACAGAAACCAAAGCCGGGACAGAGAAACCAAAGCTGCGTCACAGAAACCAAAGCCGGGTCACAAAAACCAAAGCCGGGTCACAAAACCAAAGCCAGGTCACAGAAACCAAGTCGGGTCACAAAAACCAAAGCCGGGTCACAGAAACCAAAGCCGGGTCACAGAAACCTCAGCCGGTCACAGAAACCAAAGCCGGGTCACAGAAACCTCAGCCGGTCACAGAAACCAAAGCCGGGTCACAGAAACCTCAGCCGGTCACAGAAACCAAAGCCGGGTCACAGAAACCTCAGCCGGTCACAGAAACCAAAGCCGGGTCACAGAAACCTCAGCCGGTCACAGAAACCAAAGCCGGGTCACAGAAACCTCAGCCGGTCACAGAAACCAAAGCCGGGTCACAGAAACCTCAGCCGGTCACAGAAACCAAAGCCGGGTCACAGAAACCTCAGCCGGTCACAGAAACCAAAGCCGGGTCACAGAAACCTCAGCCGGTCACAGAAACCAAAGCCGGGTCACAGAAACCTCAGCCGGTCACAGAAACCAAAGCCGGGTCACAGAAACCTCAGCCGGTCACAGAAACCAAAGCCGGGTCACAGAAACCTCAGCCGGTCACAGAAACCAAAGCCGGGTCACAGAAACCTCAGCCGGTCACAGAAACCAAAGCCGGGTCACAGAAACCTCAGCCGGTCACAGAAACCAAAGCCGGGTCACAGAAACCTCAGCCGGTCACAGAAACCAAAGCCGGGTCACAGAAACCTCAGCCGGTCACAGAAACCAAAGCCGGGTCACAGAAACAAAAGCCGGGTCACAGAAACCAAAGCCGGGTCATAGAACCCAAAGCCGGGTCACAGAAACGAAAGCCGTGTCATAGAAACCAAAGCCGGGTCTCAGAAACCAAAGCCGGGTCAAAGAAACCAAAGCTGGATAAACCAAGCCCGGATCACAGAAACCAAAGCTGGGCCACAGAAACAAAAGCCGGGTCTGAGAAACCAAAGCCGGGTCACAGAAACCAAGGCCGGGTCACAGAAACCAAAGCCGGGTCACAGAAACCAAAGCTGGGTCACAGAAACCAAAGCCGGGTCACAGAAACCAAAGCCGGGTCAGACAAACGTAGGCCGGGCCTACTTGCGCCCTAGTTGCGCCCTAGTTGCACCCTAGTTGCGCCGTAGTTGCGCCCTAGTTGCGCCCTAGTTGCGCCCTAGTTGCGCCCTAGTTGCGCCCTAGTTGCGCCCTAGTTGCGCCTTAGTTGCGCCCTAGTTGCGCCCTAGTTGCGCCCTAGTCGCGTCCTAGTCACGCCCTAGTTGCACCCTAGTTGTACCCTAGTTGATTCCTATTTGCGCCCTTATTGCACCCTACTTGCGCCCTACTGGCACCCTACTTGTGCCCTAGTTGTGCCTTAGTTGGGCACTAGCTACGCCCTAGTTGTGCCCTAGTTGCGCCGTAGTTGCGTCCTACTTGTGCCCTACTTGCGTGCTAGTTGTGCCTTAGTTGCGCCTTAGTTGTACCCAACTTGCACACTAGTTGCACCCTAGTTGCGCCCTAGTTGCATCCTAGTTGTGCCCTAGTTGCGCCCTAGTTGCGCATTGGTTACGCCACGGTTGCGCCCTAGTTGCACCCTAGTTGTGCCCTAGTTGCGCCCTGGTTGTGCCCCGGTTTCCCCTAGTTGCGCCCTAGTTGTGCCCAAGTCGCACCCTAGTCGCGCCCTTGTCGCGCCCTAGTTGCGTCCTAGTTGCACCCTAGTTGCACCCTAGTTGCACCCTAGTTGCGCCCTAGTTGCACCCTAGTTGTGCCTTAGTTGCGTCCTAGTTGCATCCTAGTTGCGCCTTAGTTGCGCCCTAGTTACACCCTAGTTGCTGTTGGCTCTAGTGGGTGTGGAGGCACCCTCAAGGATGCCTAGCTCTCACTAGATCATGCTACCAAGGTTTGGAGGAGCCAAGGGACACCAATGATGAAGAGTGTGGAGCACAAGGATCACGGATGTGTGTGGGAAGAACACGTCGCATTCAGTAGAACTGAATCGAAACACAATTTTGTTACTTAGCATAGTGAGATTACATCAGATCCTTATAGCCTGTGATCTAAGCTTTCCAATGCATCCAAGCACGCCAAAAACGGAGCAGTAGAGCCCCTGCTACGGCCGTCGAAGTAACCCTTGGTGGAGCCGCCCACCTGGTCTTGCACTCAAGGCAACGGGAGGCGCTTCGACGATGACCCGTCGAAGCGCCTTTCCTCGCCCAGAAGTCAAGGAGAAGTTCATCCTGGTCAAGAAGGTCCTTATGGTCACCTCATTCATGCCCCGGGTGCATTTGGAGGCCATTAGGAATGAACTCGGATCCCCGGTGGTGGAATATCCCGCCACCCATGGCGGGTACCAGATTCTACCCACCCAACACCCGTTTTTTCGGGCTAGGCTAACTTTCTGAATACTCACTCAAATTGAGCGATTCAAAGCTCGATCCTGCATGGAAAAATCCAAGGCATCCAAATCTAAAGTCAGATCACGTGTTCGACGACTCCTCAGTGGTCAAACCAGGGAGTACACTAAACGGCACTCATGGCAAGGGGCACACCATGTCAACAATCTCCCCCTTGCACCGCAGCCTTGATGCCCTGTCCTTGGAACCTGTAGCATTTTAAACTTCGCAGCGCAGACCAAGCTCCATGCAGCTCGTGTCGTGCCTGTCCTTGGGCTGTGCCTTGGTCATGGCATCGGCGAGCATGCGCTTAGTGCCACAATGCACAATAGCCGCATCTCCCTTTGCCACCAAGTCCCGCGCGTAGTGATGATGGATCTCGATGTGCTTGGTCCTCCTGTGTAGCACTGGGTTCTGGGTCAGGCTGATGGCACTCATGTTGTCAACGTTGAGTACCGTCGGCTTCCTTTGTGGTACGCCGATCTCCATTAGCAGCCGCCTCAGCCACACCGCCTCCTTTGCGGGTTCCGCGAGCGCAATGTATTCCGCTTTGGTGCTGGACAGCGCCACGCAGTCCTGCTTCCTGCTTGCCCATGAAACTGCCGCACCACCAAGCACAAACACGTACCCTGACGTTGATTTTCTGTCATCCACATCACCAGCCCAGTCGGCATCCGAGTAGCCGACCAACTCGAGGGAGTCGTCACGCGCTCCCCCTCCAAACACGAGCCGCGACTGTTTTATCGCCTTGAGATAGCNACGCCGATCTCCTTTAGCAGCCGCCTCAGCCACACCGCCTCCTTTGCGGCTTCCGCGAGCGCGATGTACTCCGCTTCGGTGCTGGACAGCGCCACGCAGTCCTGCTTCCTGCTTGCCCATGAAACTGCCGCACCACCAAGCACAAACACGTACCCTGACGTTGATTTTCTGTCATCCACATCACCAGCCCAGTCGGCATCCGAGTAGCCGACCAACTCGAGGGAGTCGTCACGCGCTCCCCCTCCAAACACGAGCCGCGACTGTTTTATCGCCTTGAGATAGCGGAGGATCCGCTTCACCGCTTGCCAATGGAGCGGCCCGGGGTCAGCAACGTAGCGGCTCATTTGGCCCTCCGCGAAGGCAAGGTCGGGCCGTGTCGCCACCATGGCGTACATGATGCTCCCCACTGCGGACTGGTATGGCACACCTGCCATCTCCTCCTTCTCCTTGTCCGTGCTCGGGCCCATGCTCGAGCTCAGCTCACACGTGGTGGTCATGGGTGTGCCGATGGGGTTGCACTCCTCCATGTTGTAGCGGCGAAGCACCTATTGTACGTACTTTGCCTGCCCCATCTCGAGCGTGCGTGGCTTGCGGTCCCTCTTGATGGTGACGCCGAGGTAGTACTCGAGCTCGCCCATGTCAGTCATTTTGAACCAACCGCCCAGCTGTCGCTTCAAGTTCACCAACTCCTCCATGTCCGACGACACGAGGATAAGATCGTCCACGTAGAGTGCCACAATCTTGTGCAACCCCGGCTGCTTCCGCACGTACACGCTGTGATCCGCCTCGCAGCGCTTGAAGCCAAGCTCGGCCATGAAGCCGTCCATTTTCAGGTACCACATGAGTGGCGCTTGCTTCAGCCCGTAGAGCGCCTTGCGAAGCCGGCACACCTTCCCCGGCGGCGCATCCACCCCCTCCGGCACCTCCATGTAGACCTCCTTTTCCAGGCCACTGTTGAGGAATGCAGTTTTCACGTCCATTTGGTGGACTTCATAGTCGCGCACCGCCGCCACCGAGAGGATGGAACGAATGGAGGCGAACTTCGCCACCGGCGTGAAGGTTTCATCGTAGTGTTCCCCCTTTCGCTGGGCATACCCCTTCGCGACCAGCCGCGCCTTGTACCGTTCCACCTTTCCCTCCTTGGTGAGCTTCTTCTTGAAGATCCACTTGGAGCCGATGATTTTTGCCCCCTCCGGCCTGTCAATCAGTTGCCAAGTGCCATTCTCTTCATGGGAGGCGAGCTCAGATTTAATAGCTCCCTCCCACTCAGCCCCATCCTTCCGCTGCAATGCCTCCTTGACGGTCTTGGGCTCCTCTTGCACAAAGAATGCTCGAGCGAGCCCAGTCCAGATGCCCTCTGCGGCATCATACCTCTTTGCCTTCCTCCTTGCGCGTCCGCTTCTCCGGGGCTGCTGCTGTTGAGGCTGCTGCTGCTGCCCCCTTACGGTGCCACTCGCACCGCTGGCCTGCTCCCCCTCTCTTGGGGATCGTGGAGATGCGGGCTCACTCCCCGCCTCCTTGTTCAGCTCCACTGCTGCCGGCGCTTCAGACTCGTTGTCCGACACGGCTGAATGCAAATCAGCCGCTCCCACATCGCCCGGATGGTTCTGGCCGGCTGGAGCTGATGGGACGTCACCCTCTTTTACGTCCTCCGGCGTCTCCCCCTCAAAGAGTGGTAGCCACTCCCCACGCTTGGAGAGACCCGCGTCCTTGTCCGTCCAACGGCTGGCCTCGTCAAACGTGACGTCGTGACTCTTCACGATCTGCTGCCTCCGCGGGTCGAAGAGCCGGTATGCCTTGCTCCCGCTCTCGTACCCGACGAAGATGCACCGGCGAGTTCGCGGGTCCAGCTTGCCCCGCCCCTCCCGTGCCTGCACAACAGCATGTGCAACACAACCAAACGTACGGAGGTGTGCCACAGTTGGCTTCCTCCCGCTCCACACTTCTTGTGGCGTCTTCCACACCTTGGACTTCGCGTCTTTTTGCGGCTTCGTCGGCGTCAGGTTCATGATGTACGCTGCTGTCCGTGCCGCCTCGCCCCAGTACCGTTGCGCGAGGCCGGCATCACTCAACATGGACCGGACCATATTGAGGATGGTGCGGTTCGCCCTCTCGACGACACCGTTCTGCTGCGGAGAATGTGGCGTAGTTTTCTGCCACGTGATCCCCTTGCTTTTCATCCATGCCGAGCAGCCCTCGTACTCGCCACCGTTGTCACTCCAGAACGCCTTCACCTTCAACTCCGTTTGCCGCTCCACAGCCGCCACAAATTCCTGCATGCACGACAAGACATCGCTCTTCCTGTTGATGATATAGAGGTAGAGCTTGCGGTTGTGGTCGTCGATGAAGGTGACGAAGTAGCGTGCCCCACCTATGGAGGGCTCGAACGGTCCGCACACATCCGTGTGCACCACCTCCAACTTCGCCGATGCACGCATCCCCTTTCCTGCAAACGGCTGCCGTGTCGCCTTGCCGACCACGCACGGCTCGCACTCGGCGTCCTTGGCTGCGTCGAGGCTCTTGACCTCAAGACCCCACACCACTTCCTTCTTTGCCATGTCCCTCACTGTTGAGGGAGCTATGTGGCACAACCGGCGATGCCATAGGTCCAGGTCCCCTTCATCCTTTGTCGCGAGGTTGGCGGCGTCGGTCCTCACCACATCGGCAAGGACCTTGGTACGGAGAAGGTACAGGTCCTCCTCCCTCTTGCCACGTGCAATTACCTCGCCGTCCCCCTCCTTTCGGATGATGGCCTCCTTCTTGTTGAAGAGCACCTCGAGCCCCTTATCGGTAAGGCGGCTCACTGACAGCAGGTTTGCCCCAAAGTTGGGCATGTGGAGTACGTCGTAGATGGTGCACGGAATGACTTTCCCGTTCACCACCGACTTGATGCGAACATTGCCTTTGCCCGCGGCCAATTCTGTTTTGCCATTGGCCACTGTCATGCGCCGCTTGGTGGCGCCGTAGGTGACAAATGCCGTACGATTGCATTGTGTGTGGCGGCCGGAGTCGATCACAGTGACTTCCGGATCTGTTAAGACGGTAGACTCCCTGGCCATCATGGCTTGGGTGTCCTTCTTCCCGCCCTTCCTGGACTGGTCCGACTTCTTGTTGGGGCAATTACGTGCGTAGTGGCCCTGTTTGCCACAATTGTAGCACTCCCCCTTTTTGTCACCTCTCTTGGTGCCCTGGTTGGCACCCTTCCCCTTCTATCCTCCCCCGCCACCTTGAGGACGGACGGCATAGGCGGAAGTTGATGTCGCCCCACTCTCTCTCCCACCACGCCGCATCCATTCGTTGCGGACGTACTCAGCCACCTTCGGGTTCTTCAGCTCATCGGCGGACCAGACGCCTACGACGGTGATCATGGGACTCCAACTGTCCTGCAAGGCCAGGAGGAGGATCATGGCTTGCAGCTGAGGGTCGACCTTCCACCCAGTGGCTACGCACTCGGCAGTCAAGGACTCAATCTGCTGCAGGATCTCCATGATATCGTCGCCTTCGTTAGCTCGGAGGGTGACGAGCCTCTTGAAGACAAAGAGCTGGTTAGCAAGGTTGGTGGAATGGTAGATGGTGCAGAGTTTCTTCCAGGCCTCTGCGGCCTCCGTGCATCCTTGAATGAGGGAGCGCTGCGTCGGAGCAAGCGCATACACCAACAAAGCAAGCGCCTTCTTGTTGCGCTTCTTGTACACTTCCACTTCCTCCGGCGTCGCGGTATCCAGAGGGGCAGTTTCTTCACCCTTGACCAGCTCAAGCAGGCCCTTGTCATCGAGGAAGACCTCAAACTCCCACCTTCAAAGGTGGAAGCCAAGTCCGTCGAACTTGGAGACGTCGATGCTCTCTTGCTTGGTCGGTGCCATGGCGCGCGGCGGTAGCGTGAACGTTGTAGAGCTAGGGTCCTTCTAGGCACGTGGGCCCATAACCCTTTGTTGGCTCTAGTGGGTGTGGAGGAACCCTCAAGGATGCCTAGCTCTCACTAGATCACACTACCAAGGTTTGGGGGAGCCAAGGGACACTAATGATGAAGAGTGTGGAGCACAAGGATCACGGATGTGTGTGGGCAGAACACGTCGCATTCAGTAGAACTGAATCGAAACAGACTTTTGTTTCTTAGCATAGTAAGATTACGTCAGATCCTTATAGCCTGTGATCTAAGCTTTCCAACGCATCCAAGCACGCCAAGAACGGAGCAGTAGAGCTCCTGCTACGGCCGTCGAAGTAATCCTTGGTGGAGCCGCCCACCTGGTCTTGCACTCTATGCAACGGGAGGCGCTTCGACGATGACCCGTCGAAGCGCCTTTCCTCGCCCAAAAGTCAAGGAGAAGTTCATCCTGGTCAAGGAGGTCCTTATGGTCACCTCATTCATGCCCTGGGTGCATTTGGAGGCCATTAGGAATGAATTTGGATCCCTGGTGGTGGAATATCCTGCCACCCATGGCGGGTACCAGATTCCACCCACCCAACACCCGTTTTTCGGGCTAGGCTAACTTTCTGAATACTCACTCAAATCGAGCGATTCAAAGCTCGATCCTGCATGGAAAATCCAAGGAATCCGAATCTAAAGCAGATCACGTGTTCGACCACTCCTCAGTGGTCGAACCAGGGAGTACACTAAACGACACTCATGGCAAGGGGCACACCATGTCAACAGTTGCGTCCTACTTGCACCCTAGTTACACCCTTCTTGCGCCCTACTGGCGCCTACTTGTGCCCTAGTTGCACCTCAAATGGACACTAACGACGCCCTAGTTGTCCCCTAGTTGCGCCCTAGTTGCGTCCTACTTGCGCCCTACTTGCACCCTAGTTGTACCTTAGTTGCGCCCTAGTTGCGCCCAACTTGCACACTAGTTACACCCTAGTTGCACCCTAGTTGTGCCCTAGTTACGCCATAGTTGCATCCTAGTTGCACCCTAGTTGCGCCCTTGTTGCGTCCTCATTGCGCCCTTGTTGCGCCCTAGTTGCGCCCAAGTTGCGCCCCAGTTGCGCCCTAGTTGCGCCCTAGTTGCACCCTAGTTACAACCTAGTTGCGCCCTAGTTTCACCCTAGTTGCGCCTTAGTTGCGTCCTAGTAGCGCCTTAGTTACACCTTAGTTGTGCCCTAGTTGCGCCCTACATGTGCCCTACTTGCGCCCTACTTGCACCCTAGTTGCGCCCTAGTTGTGCCCTAGTCACGTCCTAGTTGCACCCTAGTTGCACCCTAGTTGCCATCTTATTGCGCCCTTATTGCACCCTACTTACGCCCTACTGGCGCCCTTCTTACGCTCTAGTTGCGACTTAGTTGGGCACTAGCTGCATCCTAGTTGTGCCCTAGTTACACCCTAGTTGCATCTTACTTGCGTCCTACTTGCACCCTAGTTGCACCCTAGTTGCGCCCTAGTCGCGCCCTAGTTGCGTCCTAGTTGCACCCTAGTTGCGCCCTAGTTGCGCCCTAGTTGCACCCTAGTTGCGCCCTAGTTGCGCCCTAGTTGC
>SZWC01020065.1:10272-20901 GCA_023375785.1 Penium margaritaceum
GCGCGCGCGCGCACACACACACACACACACACACACACACACACACACACACACACAGAGGTACACATACACAGACATACACACACATTCACACCCATGGATTGGACCATGTTAAGGATGGTATCGTTTGCTCTCCCTGCGACGCTGTTCTGTGAGGCCGGCATTAGTCAACATGGATCGGAACATGTTAATGATGGTTTCCTGTGTTCTCTCTACAATGATGTTCTTCTCCAGGGAGGGTGAAGTTGTTTTCTACCATTTAATCCCCTTTCTCTTCTTCCATTTGAGGCAGCCATCATATTCACTGCCGTTGTCACTCGGGAACGCCTTCACCTTCAACCATGCATTTTGCTTCAAAGCCTCCACAATCTCCTCTATGCATGAGAGGACCGCGCTTTTCTGCTTCATGGGGTAGAGGTAGAGCTTCTGGCTACGATAGTTGATGAAGGTAAGGAAGTAGCGCACTCCATCAATGGAGCTGTCAGAAGATCCACATAGATATGTGTGAACCACTAGCAATTTTGCTAATGTATGCATTCCCTAGCCCACAAACAGCTATCGTGTTAGTTTCTCACAATGCATGGATCACACACAGACTCCTTGGCTACGTCAAGGCCGTTGACCTGCAGACCCTGCACCACCTCCTGCTTTACCATCTCTCTCACCATTGATGAAGATACATGGCAGAGTCAACTGTGCCATACTCCTAGGTCCCCTTCACCCTTCATTGCAATGTGGGTGGCGTTGGACCCCACCCGGCTGCCAAGGATCTTGGCATACATCAAGTACAAATCATCCTTCCTCTTTGCACATGCAATCACCTTGTTGTTGCCCTCCTTGCAGATGTTGGCCTGTTTCTTTGTGAATTGCACATCCAATTCCTTCTCAGTGGGGCAGCTGACGGACAACAGGTTTTCCCCAACATTGGGCATGTGGATTACATCCTAGATTGTGCTCATGAAGCTCTTCTGATGTTCCCTTTACCGATAACCACCTCTGTTTTTCCATTTTCCACCATCATGTCTCGCTCCAAGGCACCATGGGTGACAAAGGCTGGCCTATTGCATTGTGTGTGGCACCCCGATCCGGAGTCAAGAAAGACAACTCACAGGACATTCAAGTCTGTGGCATCTATCACAACTCCCTTCAACTCCCAGAAACATTTTGTGAGGCGACCAGAAAGCTCACCGCAGGAGCTTACGGTGGTGGAAGAGGACAACACCGGCTCAAACTTGCTGGCCAACAACAGTGGCATCTCCCACTTTAGGGCAACTCATGGCCTCTCCAACGCACCAGACCGTGCGCGATGCGAATCACCCTAGCACTCGCTACGTTAGCTGAAGCGTAGTACCCAAAAGCAGCCGCTCAGTCAACGACGTGCACCACGTCGCCCGCCGAGGTGCCCTCACACATTAAGGAACCATCAAAACGCCATTGTAGAGGCGCATAATTCCCTACACATAGTGGCAGTACCCCCTTTGGGGTCTGTTTCAGTGAGTTCATCATGGAGTTTGGTGATGGGGATTGACATGGGCCAAAACCTGTTCGTGGACCTGCTGTTAGAGTTTTGACGAAGTCCCAGAGTCACAAAACATACTAGAGAGTTTCGGGCGCCGAGCCAAAATACTTGCTAAGTCCCTTAGTAACAAAGTGTACCATTGGCATCCGGCGGATCATTCACCGGACGCCTCGGCAGCCCTTCCAGAGCAAAATCCCCAGATGGACATTTGTTACTCGGTATGGTGAGTTATTCACAAGCAGTCAAACTGCGGCCGACACCTAGACCCGCAGCGAGCAACCCAATTTTGGAAGCCCATATCTCCCACGTTACTTGTTCGATTCGGGTGAAACAACTTCCACCGGATTTAGCGACTTGTCGCTAAATCCTTCATTTTAGGATCCAAGCAATCTTGAGCCGTTAGATCCAACTACAAAGATTTTCCTCTCTCTGGTGGCTCTCCGGCACCTCCAAGAGCCACACCTGGGCATGCAGAGGGGCAAATCTTCAACATTCTCCCCCTTGCACCTGCCATGCCCTCTGTTCCTGCTTGAACTCACTCATCTTGTGCTGCACCCTCCAGCCCAACATAGCTAGTCATCCCAAGCGTGGCCACGCTCATTGCAAGCCGGTCCATGGGTTGCGCTTTGGTCAAGCAATCCGCAAGCATGTTGTGTGTGCTGTAGTGCTGCAGCACCACGTGCCCCTTTTCAACCATGTCCTGTGTGTAGTGATTACGCACATCAATGTGCTTTGTCTTCCTATGTTGCCTCTGGTTAATGGTTAGCAAGATGGAGCCAGTGTTGTCCACTCGCACTACCGTAGGCTCCTGTTGTGGTATGCCTAGCTGCCCCAAGAACCTGCAAATCCACACCAACTCCTTGACCGCCTCGTCCAGCGCGATTCACAGGAAGTGGCCAACTCCTTGCTTCCACTCAGGAGGTGGCATGGCCAACTCCTCGGCCAGCACGATTTACTGGAGGTGACCAACTCCTTGCTTCCACTCAGGAGGTGGCGTTGCAGTCTTGCTACCTGCTGCACCATAAGATTGCTGCACTAGTGAGGAAGAACATGTAGCCGGATGTTGACTTCCGCTCGTCCACATCGCCAGTGTAGTCTGCATCCATACAATAGACTAGATGTAAGGGGTCTGCCCGCCCCTTGCCGTCAAACCTCAGGCGTGTATGCCGTATCGCGTGCAGGTAGGAGAGGATGCGCTTGACCGCCCGCCAGTGTAGTGGCCCTGGATCAGCCACGTACCTGCTCACTTGGCCCACTGCGTAGGCCAGGTCCGGTCGAGTCGCCACCATGGTGTACATGAGGCTGCCCACTGCTAATTGATAGGAAACCCTTGCCATATCCTCTGGCTCTTTTTTTTTTTTGCGGCGCCATTGCCACACTGAGGTCACAGGTCATGGAGACCGGACTACCAACTGGTTTGCAGTCCTCCATGTTGTACCACTTTAGCACCTCGGCCATGTATTTGGCCTGCCCTACCTCAAGCGTGTGCGCCCTCTGGTTCTGCGTGATGCTCACCTCGAGGTAGCACTCAAGCTTCCCCATGTCAAGCATCTGGAATCTGCTACTCAGCTGCTCTTTCAATCGTTGTAGGCTCAACATATCCATCGAGCACAAAATCAGGTCGTCCACGTAGAGTGCAATGATCTGATGGAGCTGTTTGTCACACCGCACGTACATGCTGTGATCTGAATCATAGCACTTGAAGCCAAGTTGAGCCATGAAGCTGTCAATCTATTGGTACCAGTATGTGGGTGATTGTTTTAGCCCCTGCGAGGAATCTTGCTGCTTACAAACCATTCCCTCCGGTGCCTCTACCCCATTTGGCACCTCCATGTAGATCTCTTTGTCTATGATGCAGTCGAGGAAGGCCGTCTTGACATCCATTTGGTGGAGCTCCATGTCCTTCGCGGCCACTAGCACAAGGATCACCCGGATGCTTGTGAACTTGACGATGGAAGCAAACGTCTCATTGTAGCACTTGCCCTTACGCTGTGTGTATCCCTTTGGCACCAGCCGCACCTTGTATTTTTCAACCAAACCTTCCTTTGTGAACTTGGAATCAAAAGACCCTCTTTGAGCTGATGACCTTGGCATCTTTTGGCCTGTTAACCAGGTCCCACATGTCAATTTTTTTCATGGACGCCAGCTCGGATTTGATAACCGGGTCCCATTGATCCCCTTCAGGCCACACAAACGCCTCTTGCACGGTAGTCGGCTCCATTGATGTAGCAAGCATGCATAGCATCATGCCCATCCATCGACCGGTGCTTCCGTCAAAATGCTTCCCTGCTTTCTGCTGCCTCCTATTGTGGCACAGTAGTTTTGGTGGTGCATTGTCGCTCTGCTATGATCCCTTTGACTCTGCATGCTCCGATGAATCAACTACCAGAAGGCTCCTTGAGGATCTCTCCCTCTCCGGCAAAGCATCACCCAAACGGGCGGCACGTCGAGTGGATTTTCCATCAACGCCCAATGCGCACTTTGCCGGGAGTGCGTACCTTGACACCCTTGGTGCCTCATACGCCAGATCCTTTCTGTGGATCTCCTCATCAGCTTGATCGTCATCGGAGTCTTTTGCGTCCGCTGCCACCGCTGGTGCACCGTTGCTTTTTGATGCCGCATCCTCAACTTTGGCATCCGCCGGTTCTTTCTCGTAGTCAAGGAGCTAGGAACATCTTGTATGGATTACCTCTTCCTTGCACATGGCGTAGAGCCTGTATGCCTTATGCACACTCTCATAGCCAAGAAAGAGATACAAATTTGCCCACGGTTCAAGTTTGCTTTGGCGCTGATGTGTGGCGTGCGCCTTGAACCCAAACACTTTCAGGTGTGGCACACTTGGCTTGCACATGCTCCAAGCCTTCTGCGGCTTCGTCAAGCCACTCTTCCCCTTCAGAAACGCTATTGGGTGAGGTTGATGGCGTAGCTCACCATATGCGCAGCTTCTGCCCAGAAGCTTCGTGCCAAATCCGCATTTACCAACATGGTCTGTATCATGTTCACTAGGGTCTGGTTCATCCACTCCGCCACGCCATTTGACTGAGGCGAATACGACATAGCATTTTTCTATTTTATTCCCAAGTGATTCATCCACCGACTACAGTCCACGCTCTCTCTATTGTTGTTGCTACGTAGCGCTCTGACCTTCCTGTTGGTCTTCCTCTCCACCGCGGCGACAGACTCTTTAGCCGGTCCACGAGCTCGCCTTTCCACTTCATGAAGTACGTGTAGAGTTTTTTGCTGTAGTCATCAATGTAGGTGACGAAGTAACTCCCCTTGCTCTTTTACACTGTCTTGAATGGTCCACACACGTCGCTGTGCACGACCTCCAGCAGGTCCAAGGCGCAATTCACGTTCTTGTTGAACGGTTTACCACGCGCCTTGCCCAAAATGCAAGGCTCGCATTGTTTGTGCTTTGTTGCATCTGTCACCTCTTTTGCACCATCTATGACAAGGCCGCGTACCAGCTCGTGCTTTGCCATCTCCTTCACGACTAAAGGTGAGGAATGCCCTAGTTGTCAGTGCCAGAGCTCCAGATTAGCTCCCCCTCCTTTGGCCAGGTTGATGATGTGTTCCTACAAGTGTGATGAATCCGTCACCGCGGGAGTCACCTTAGTCTCCACGGTGTAGATGCCTCCCTGGCGCTAAGCCTCCACATCATGGAGGCTTAGCCTCCCTTACTCCTCAAGAGGACCTTGTACCCCTTGTTTGTCAAGTGACTGACTCTTAGAATTTCAGCCAAGCCGGGTACGTGCCGCACGTCCTTGATAACGCGCTGCACCCCCTTTGCACCAACAACCATCTCCACGTCCATGTCTCCTTGGCCAGCCGCTGGTTCAACCTTGTTGTTCGCGACCACCATGGACATGCTGGACTTGGTGTAGTTGATAAACCCAACCTTCTCAACCTGGGTGTACTCCTTGGCTCCGGAGTCAAGGCATCGCTGGTAGGATTTCTTGAGATAGTAGTTTTGAGTGCCGTTGAGCAGCGTCTTCTTGCCTTTTGCGTCTTTGCTGCCGGCCTTTGCCTCCTCGGTGCACTCACAAGACCAGTGGCCCTCCTTCCCGCAGTTACGACACGCATCCTTTTTGGCGCCCTTCTTGCCGCCACCACGTCCACCACCTCCCTCACCCCCGCTTCCGCCACCACGAGTTATGGTGAGGAGGACTGATGAGGAAGAGGAAGACTCCTCGCAGCTTCATCACTGTGCCTTGTTGCGGATGTACTCTATGACCGTGCCATAGGTGAGCTTGTCATCTGCCCATCCTCCCAAGACAGTAATGAGAGGGCTCCAAATGTCTGGAAAGGCCATGGGGAGGGCCATCGCCTACAGCTGCATGTTGAAAAGTTGTACCTCTGCATGCCCAAGCGCGGAGCCAGCAGGCGTCGATGAGCCGCCAGAGAAAAGAAAACCCTCACTTTTGGATTTGACGGCTTGAGGATTCCTCGCATCCTCAAATGGACAATTTTCCCTGGAATTTGACAAGTTGTTGAATCCGGTCAAAGTTGTTTCTCTGGAATCATACAAGTATCGAGGGAGATATGAGCTTTCAAAGTTGGGGTGTGCATGACGGCTGTAGGAGCCGGCCGCAACTCAACTTCCAGTGAATAGTCAACCGGACTGAGTAACAAAAGCTCCATTTGGATATTTTTCTTTGGAAGGTCTGCCAAGGCATCCGTGGACAATCCACC
Organism: Penium margaritaceum; assembly: GCA_023375785.1. NCBI lineage: Eukaryota > Viridiplantae > Streptophyta > Zygnematophyceae > Desmidiales > Peniaceae > Penium > Penium margaritaceum. Next base: position 16,484 of record SZWC01020065.1, read on the forward strand.
GCATCCCAAAGTGCAGTTTGTTCCTGAGGGACAAAATCCTGGCTTGGCGTCCAAACTCCATAGTACCTTTTGTTTGTTGGAGACTTATGACAGCAGGTCCACGGACAGGTTTCAAACCTCGTCACACCCCATCACCAAACTCGACCCAAAAGTGGGGGAGGTACATCGAAACAGTGCAGGGGATCCCTACACCACGTGCAATAGGATATGCGTCTTGGGAAAGGCGCTTTGCACGTGAGGAAAGGCGCCACATGTGTGCACCATGGAGGCATGAGGCGTTTCTGTGGTGGGTGAGGCCAGTGCTTCGACAAGCGTAACTTGGGCTATTCTTGGCCGAATTGTCAGCAGTTTGGTGCGTTGGAGATCTCATGACTAGCCCTATAAACGATCTCATCATTTCCATGCTTAAAAACCAATGAAACTTCACGTAATTCCCTTCGCATAAGTGACTGTCTCTAAATGACTACTCACATAGCGTGAGGCAACCAGAAAGCTCACGCTCACTCTCAGATTTGCCCAAAACAGAAGACGTTAACCACTGTAGAAGATCAAACCAACTTTGAGACCGCATCACGCGGATCTACCCGACACACTGAGTGAAATTTTCCTACCCCACGTCGTTTCACTGTGAGGCAAGAAACTTGATATGCTGCATGGAAAAAACATCATGTCCCTCCTCAATTCTTACAATCAAGAGCCCCTTCATTGCAATTTTTTTGTTTTCCAGCAACTTGGATTGATGGATGGTGCAGAGTTTTTGCCATGCCTCCATTGCCACCTTGCAATCCTGAAATTAGACCCACTACGACCAGGCCGTCCTAGACACCAGCAGCATGATCGCCTTTGTGTTCCTCTTTGCAAAGACCTCCTTCTGCGCCTCCATTGCCGTCGCTTTGTCAAAGACTTCCGTTCCCTTCATGACCTCCAGCAGCCCCTCATGCACAAGGTGTAGCTGAAAGTGCCACCTCCATAGCCCATAGCGAGGGTCACCTGCATACTTCTAGATGGGATGCACCATTTGCGTAGTCTTCCACTATGGGACCTCCCAGCTTGACGGCGATGTCGTCCCCAATGACAGTCCCGTCCGTCGTGAAATTCGTGAGCAAATTGTAGACGTGTCAGAGATGTGGGCCCATGACCCTTTGTCAGAAAATGGCCCCTGGGTGGAGGCAGTTCCAACATGCCCCGGCGGATCTGCACTTGTGTTCACGGCTTTCTTTTGTGAATTCTACGTCTAAGCATGAGCTTTCTGGTCGCCTCACACTTTGTTTCTGGGAGTGGAAGGGAATTGTGAGACAGTCACTCTTGCGAAGGGAATAACACAGTTTTGCGTTGGTTTTTTAGCATGGACATGATCTGAAAATGTTTAGGGCTAGTCATGACCTCTCCAACGCACCAAACTGTGCGCAATGCGAATCACCTGAGTTCATGCTACGTCAGCCAAAGCGCAGTGCCCCAAACCAGCCGCTCAGTCGGCGGCGCACAACACGTCACCCGCTGAGGTGCCCTCAGACATCAAGGACGCATTAAAACGCCATTTCGGAGGCACACATGTCCCTACACACAGTGGAGGTGTCCCTTGCACCTTTGGGTCTGTTTCGATGAGTTGATCATCTTGTTTGGTGAAGAAGATTGATGCAAGTCGAAACGGATTCGCGGACCAGCTGTCAGAATTTTGGCTAAGTCCCAGAGTAACAAAACGTACAACTGAGTTTCTAACCCCGAACCAGAATTTTGGCCCTCAGTAAGAAACTGCAATACTGGCATCCGGTGGATCATTCACCGGACACCTCGGCAGCCCTTCCAGAGAAAAATCCCCAGATGGACATTTGTTACTCTGTCCGGTCGATTGTTCATCGGCAGTCAAACCGTGGCCGGCCCCCAGAGCCGCCGCGCACACCCCAACTTTGGAAGCCCATATCTCCCTCGTTACTTGTTGTTTGATTCTGGTGAAGCAACTCCCACCAGATTCAGCGACAATCCTCCATTTAAGGATCCAAGCAATCTTTGAGCTGCTAGATCCAACTGCGAGGATTTTTCTCTCTCTGGCAGCTCTCTGGCGCCTCCCAGTGCCCCACTTGGGCATGCAGAGGGGCTCTCCAACAGTTTTCAAGGTTTCTTGAATGGTAGATGGAAAAGGAAATGACCACCTTTCTGCGGCCAGGGTACATCCTTGGATATGTCCGAGTTGTGGAGGGCATGAAAGTGATGTCAGTAGTGCCAATTCCCAATTTTTGCACTTCTTGTATGCGTCCTTCATCTCAGCTAGTGTGGTCTCCACCGGAGAAGTCTCATCATACTTCATGAGCTGAAGAATTCCTTTTTCGTCGAGGAAGACCTCAAACTGCCACCTCCACAAGGCGAGGTTTTGTCCCATCATGCTTGAGGAAAGCGTGGTTGTTACATCACTCGCTTGATTTCATGTCTCACAGCTTGGTGCATGAATTCAGGCTGGCTTGGAATCCCAGAAAGGTATGGTTCCATGATCCTTTCTTGGCTTTAGGGTCATTGTGCACCCTAGAGGATCCCCTACCAGTGGCTGGTTGACACTACCAAGTGTTTTTAGAGAGAATAACACTCAGGTGGCAACTAGTTCCAATGATGGAAAAAGACTGGGCAGAGAGAGTAGCATTGGTTTTGGCATCAAAAGTTTCATATTGAATTCTTGATCAAGGGGACACATCAGTGGAGTTTTGTAGCCACTGACCCAAGCTTTCCAAATCACCAAAGAATGACATTTTTAAAGCTTCCGACCAGATTCTACGGCTTCTAGCGTATCCCTTTATAGGTCGTCCTCTTTCCCTACCTAGCAAGGAATGTTTTGCCACCTCTAGAAGCTTCTGCCCCTTCCTGGAACTCTCAGCTTGCTTCTAGTACCAGGGAATGTGTTAAGAACCATCTGGTGCATCTAAATGCCTTCTACTTTAAGAAACTTCTTCTAGAAGGCTCAGAGCACTCCTGGACCTTCCTCTGGCCTCTTAGATGCAAACAGAGACTCTATCAATGAGCCAAAACTTGGATACCTGTTTTTCACCTCCTTTCAGTCAGGGCAGAACATCCCCTCTTAGGAATTGAATCTAGGTCTCTGCCTCTGGATGATGATTCCTTTTAACACTATGCCGTAAGGTCCTTCCTTTTTGGTGTTCTATTTCTGGTTCACAGCCGCTGTGGTGAGGAGTACATCTCCAACACGCTGGGCGTTGATGCTGGACGTGCGGGAGCTCATTTTGGACACTGGAAGCTGATTCTAGCTATGGTTTCTAATGGTGGAACGTCAAGGAAAATCATCGCAGGCATGTTTGTCATTATTGCTGCAAGCCTGGCAGCTGGGTCCTTGGTTCTGGGTGCTGAATGGTGGGTGATGGATGGGGGACACATGCCTCGTGCATATTGATTTTGTTCTAGAGTAACTGAAACATTTGTTGCATTTTGGTTTCCAGGTTGTTCTCAATGATTCATGTGCTCTGGACCATGAAATTTTGCATTTCTTAGTTCGTCTTGCACCTGGAACATGAACAGGTATTTTTTTCTGGATCATTCTCTGTGTTCAAATTTGCTGGAACATGGATTTTTCTTCTGTTGGCAAAGCAACCAAGACATGCGACTGATGCTGAAATCTGCCCACGCATGAACTGCATATGATTGCAGCTTACTGAAAGTTTTGGTGCTCTTAGCATGCGTTTTCAAGCCTTTTTCATCAGCAGCTTGCATCCTACCAGCTTGTGGGCTGATGCTTGCATCCTACCTGCTGCATGCTCCAATTGTTGTCTTTGATAGTTGCTCAACTCCAGACCACCACCTGCTATTTGCACCAAAACCAGCGACTGTGTGCAGGTGCTACAGTTGTAGTAATCCATGCCTGAATGTTTTCTATCCAAATGGGTACGTTTTTCTGTGTTTTGTGCCATGCATGTGAACTTCAAGAAGATAATCCACTCCACATGTGGGATACGTGGCATGGCACGGTTTGCATTCCAGAGCTGTGCTGATGACCCTAAGTTGTAATCTTGTGCTGCTGATTATGAAAGAGTTTCATCACCATGGCTTCTGAGGACACTTGATATGCACATATGATGATAGAGGAAGATATAGAGATGCACAGAGTTCAGGTACAGGAGGAACGAGCAGAATATGCTGAAAAGTGGACATGCTCCATCAACACATTGTGAATGACATCTGTTTTGGAAAACATATCTCAAGTGAGGATGCTCAAGCGCACAGTGAACTCTGTGATCTCCTACAAGCACATTTTCCAATTCCAAAAGAGCGCTCTGTAGCAAAGGGAGAGCATTCATTCATCAATGCATGGATGTGGGAGTGGCACGAGGAGTTGTTAGAGATCCAGATTTCTTCTTCAATTCTTGTTGTTGTGGGATGCTAGTCTAAGAGGAGGAAGGGTGGGGAGGGGGGGGGGGCAG
>SZWC01020065.1:24828-44050 GCA_023375785.1 Penium margaritaceum
TTGGAGGGAGGGTAGAGGGGAGGTCCAACGTTCACTCTGCATAAATCAGAGTTTTTTAATGGCAAAATTGGCTTTGAAGTGGAGGTGGATGAAAAAAACATTCACATTGTGTCAAGGTGACAACCAGAACACAACACCACCGCAAACCCAAAAAACAAAATCCCATGTATCGGCCACAATCCATGGCATGAAATTTTGTGAAAGGTAGAAAAAAGTACAGACTACCTTTAACCTTGTTATTCCACCTGACTTTTTACTATGTAATGAAAGATGTATTCAGTAAAAAAAAATCAATGTTCCAAACATTTTTTTCCTGGGTAAGAAAGTAAGTTGTACCCATTTGACATGCGTTATGACATGGGAAGCCCCCAATACCAGGGAATCTTACACTTCCTAAACATCCCCACAGGATGAACAGTGAAGCATGAAATCTAACCATGGCACCAGACCATGAAACCTGCTAGTGAACCGCCTGTTGAGTCTCACACTATGGCGCCACCCAGCGGCCCCCATGCATATGTCTGTAGGGGGCAATTGCAGTCCCTTTCACGCCAGCCCAGCGCTCAGTCATCCCAATGACATACTCAATGTTTTCTATGATTTGCATCTGTCTCATCCAATTCTGCACATCGGCCAACTAGTCTGGATGTACTCAGGCTAGCCATCAGTATAGTGCACCCCAACTCTTCCATACAATACACACTTTTTTCTCATGAGTATCACAGTGTTCTTGACAACGCTATCTCAGGGTATGTTGCTGCCTTGTTTGCCACTGGCAGCCTCTCTGCCCTCCACCAGCGCTAACCACAGTACAGCAGGCTTGTTAAGCTGCTGATGCTAACTTATTGGAAAAGGAAATGCATTAGGATCTGGATACCCTCAGAAAGCATGGGGTCTATGAGTTGGTCGACCTACCCAGCGGACGCAAGGCTGTCTCGGCCCGCTGGGTCCTCTGGCACACACTGAAGACAAACGACAAAGTTAACCGTTACAAAGCTCGTATTACTACAAAGGGGTTCTCACAGATACCAGGAGTCGATTTTGATTAGAATAATTCTCCATTTGGCAGAAACACCATTGCCCGTGCAGTGCTGTGATTGGTTGCACAACACGACTGGGAGTTGGAGCAGATGGATGTCAACAACTTCTTCCTGCATGGAAATCTTGACAAGGAGATTTATGTAAATCAGCACCCAGTGTTTACTGAGAGGAAGGAGATGGTCTGGCGGCTACGAAAGGTACTGTACTGCCTCAAGCAATTGCCATGTTGCTGGAATTGCCATGTTGTTGGAATCGAGCTGCGATTGGTTGCGCAACACAACTGGGAGCTGGAGCAGATGGATTTCAGCAACGTCTTCTTGCATGGACATCTTGACAAGGAGATTTATGTGAATCAGCCCGCAGTGTTTACTGAGAGGAAGGAGAAGGTCTGGCGGCTACAAAAGGTACTGTACTACCTCAAGCAATCTCTTTGAGAATTGTGGCTAGACCATCTCTGCCCGTGCAGGGTGTGTGCTTGCAAAAGCGGCCAAGGAGGACGGTCTTTACCGTCCCTGAGTGGATCGGAGAAGGAAGTCAACTGAGCGTTTGTTGCAATAGAAGGAAAACACGACATTGGCCTGTGGCACTGCCGGCTTGGTCACCTCGGCTTTGGCGCCATCATCTCCATGCAGTAGATGGTCTGTGGTCTCGAGCTCAAGGGGTTGAACCAGCCTGGTGTGTCAGCTTGTGAGAGTTGCATTCAAGGGGAGCAAGCCCACTCTCCTTTCATGGGGGAAGGCTAGGGAGCGTCTGAGCTTCTCTCACTCATTCACTCTGATTTTTGCGGTCCGATGACATCACATTCCTTTTCCAGAAAGTTTTGCTTTGTCACGTTCATCGGTGGCAAGTCGAGGAAGACGTGGGTGTTCTTCTTGGCTAGAAAGGATGAGTGGTTTGATGCTTTCAGGGTGTGGATTGCTGCTGCATAGACTGAGAGTGGCACGCAATTGAAGGTGCCTCACACCGATGGTGGAAGAGAGTACCTCTCCAACAAACTCTGCAACTTCCTCAAGCGTTGAGGGATCAGGCACGAGGTTACCCCACCTGGAACTCCGCAGCTAAACCGCATGGCTGAAAGAGAAAAACTCATGCTCATGGAGCATATTTGCAGCGTTCTCCAAGACGCAGAGCTCAGCCAACCTTTTGATCAGAAACCCTCAACACTGTCATGTACCTAAAAACCTGGAGTCCCACGCACGTTGTGCCGTTGATGACACCTGAGGAGGCGTTGATGGGACGTAAGCCAATAGTGACACACTTGAACGCCTTTGGATGTCATGTATTTGTGCATGTGCCTACCGGCAGCCGTAACAAGCTGGACGCAAAGTCGGTGAAGACGACCTTCCTAAGCTATGACACTATGGAACAATGCCTCTACAACCTTGCTACACGCAAGATCATCTGCAGTTGTGATGTAGCCTTCCAAGAGGACATTAAGTGCTGGACTTGGAGTGCTATGTCTGCAGTTCCACCTGCTCCCACGCTTGTACCAAAGGTGGGAGAAGAACCAGTAGCGGAAGAGGATGGTGTAGAAGGTGGCAGTGAAAGCGGTCATGACATGGAGGTGGATGGAGCTGAGGAGGAGAAAGAGCTAGCAGCCGAATTGGACAAGGAGGAGCAGCATCATAATGCATGGCAGCTGCCATGAAGGTCTACATACCTCAAAAAAGGTGCAAAGGACAGTGGAGAGCAGCTTCAGTTGTCTGAGAGGCTCGCAAAGAAGTAGACACAGCATGGGGAGTGGTTGAACGTATGCACCACTCCACCACCAACGGAGTCCTCTGACCTCAATCCCCTCTTCCTTGCTCTCACCGATGACCCAACCACCTTCATTGAAGCAATGCGCAGCGCCAAGGAAGCAGATTGGCATATCACAGCAGACAAGGAGTATGGTGCCCTCATGAAGAAATTCACCTGGACCCTCGACGACGCTCTACATGGCAACCTGGTGATCAGGTGCTGGTGGATCTTCAGGCGCAAGCGTGGTGCCAATGGTCAAGTCCTCAGGTACAAAGCACGACTGGTCGCAAAGGGGTATGCACAGATGCAGGGCATTGAATTACAATGAGACATTTGTACCTGCCGCAATACTCCCATCCATCCAAGAAATTCTCGCTCTTGTTGTTGCTATGGACTGGAAGGGGCACCAAATGGATGTGAGGTTTGCATTTTTTAATGGTAACCTTGAGAAGGATGTTTACATGGAGCAGCCGGAAGGGTACATGGTGGAGGGAAAAGAGGATTTCTGGTGCAAGCTTGTTTAGGCCCTCTACTGAGTGAAGCAAGCACCACAAGCATGGTAACACAAGATTCATGAGCAACTGGCTGGCCTTGAATTTGTGTGCAGCGAAGCTGACCATGCAGTTTATGGACGCACGCAAGAGGCAGACGGCACGGCATGCAAAAGAGCATCTTTATGGAAGTTGTTTCATACCAAGCAATAGTTGGAAGCCTCATGTACGCAGTAGTTGGCATGAATCTTGATATGAGACAAGCAGTGGGAGTGCTAAGAAAGTTCTACATGAATCCGGGCGTGCCGCATTGGGAGGCGGTCAAGCGCGTGCTGCACTACCTTGACGGCAGCAGCAGACTTTTCTCACCTTCAACAGCAACAACAGCCCCATCCTCATCACCTACAACGACGCTTCTTGGGCAGGTGACCTGGACAGAAGGAGGTTGACCATTGGGTTTGTGTTTGTGCTCGGGGGAGGTGCAATCAGTTGAGGGAGCAAGAAGAAAGAGTGTGTGGCCCTCTCCTCCACCAAAGCAGAGCACATCAGGCTACAGCAACCACCATCTACTGTGACAACATGATCCCGATTGCTCTAAGCGAGGATGCCGAGTTTCACTAAGCACATCGACTTGCTGTATCCCTTCATCCGTGAGCTTGTGGCAAAGCAGGTGGTGCAGATAAAGTTCTGCCCTTCAAGCATGATATTGGCAGACTTGGTGACTAAGCCACTGGAAGAATACCTCTTTCAGCAGCTGAGGGGACAGGGCAGACTAGTATGCTTTGTATTTTCGCAAAGTGGGAGAATGATGGATATGAGGGTGCCAAAAAGTGACAAAAATGAGTTGCTCAATAAAAATCATCTGATACCACAGATTCACAGATGATGTTTCACAGGTTCAAGTGCACTTTACGGAACTCAATTCATACTCTGTTTGAGTTAGACATGGGTTTTCAAACCTTGGAGATCATGGGTCGGATTCAAGTGGCGACCTGAGCACTTTCAGCACAATAGGCGGCCAGAATTGTTAACGAGGATGGCTGAGAGTGGCCTTCGAGGAGAAAATACAGCTGGAGGGTCTCTAGGAGACATGAAGGAAAGATCAGTCAAATGCTATTGGCCATGTAGGTCCTGGAAGACATGATTCTCATGCATGACAATGTGACTGCCGCTCATCCCGCTAGGCTAGGAATGTGCTAGAGGGTCAAGTTTGAAAGAGTGTATCTCGGTGTTCCCTTGGCCAAATGAGGCATGTAAGGGCTTGCTAGAAATCTCTGATCATGAAAATCTTCATTAAAGAGTCCAATAAGACATTATAAATATGTTTAATCCTAAGATTTATTCCATGATTTCTGTCTATGCAACCTGCAACTCCCTCTTGCTAACACAGTCACGATGCCTCCTGGTTTGCGCTGCACTTGACAAAGGTGTGCATGCCATGTGCGGTCCGAAGGTATTATTGCATACAGCTCTTGTCCAGGAAATCTTGGACCGCAAGTTTCATCGCATGACCCATGCAACGGATGTGTCCATGCCTGTCAAATCTGTTGTTCTGCAGCACGAAGAGATTTTCGGCCATCGAATCATTCAATGTGGCGTTGACCACAGTGATGTGGTACAGTCTCTCCCACAACCCCCACTCCTGAGATGCTTCTGAAAACAGTTTGAATACATTTTCTGCAATTGCAATCTCACTAAGAGATAGAAAATCAATACAGATGCTCTCAATCTCACAGTTTGTTATCCAGTTTGCAGTGACACCCAAAAACTTCACGTTGGTGTCAAACAACCATCCATCAGTGGTGAAAAACATACAACTCTGCAGTTCCAGTTATGATACAAGAATTGCGGTTCTGGATCCCCCACAGGGACCTGAACCACAGTGCCGATTCGCATTCTTAGAACTGTGACAGAACCGCAAAGAATATAATTGGGCCCACAGCCAGTACACCAAGGAAACCCTAGAAGCTGTCATAGCAAGCATCCAAGACGTCTTGGAAGCTGTCTTGTAGCTGCAAGGACCACCATACAATGACGCTCCGCTGCCAGCTGGCTCTGCATCAGAGATCTGCACAAGCATAGACACGGATGAGTGTTCACAATAAGCTATACAAACAGATGGGGATAGCTCACATCACAAGACACATTAGCAACATGCAAGCATGCAAGAAAAAAAATGCCATGTCATCCACAAGCATATTTAGCATACATGTCTATCTCTCGTGTCTAGGTCACACCTTCATGGCTCATCACAACAGGTTAGTCTGCATGAGACATGTCTGGATTGAAAGATAATCCAAAGATGTTATCTGCCGACATTATTGGACCACCGTCAACAATAATCATGTGTCGCATTTATCGCCAGAGTTATTGTGCCTTGAGACAAGAGGTGCGGGAGGAAAGTCGTGGACGTGCACATAAAGAATTTGGCTTGCAACGTAGCATACAAATGCAAGACACACCGTGCCGCATGTACTGGATCCATTACTTGGCCCTTTTGGCCTATGCAGCCCTGTCTCCCTTGCAAGACGAGAAGAACATTGTCCTCCTTAAAAAAAAATCAAGGAGAGCTCAGAAGAACACCTTGGAATTTGGGCTAGAACCTCAACCCTACTGTGCCTACTCCTCTCACCCTTCATTTTCCATGACACTTTGATCTATGGCCTGCCGGTTTTGTGTCATCATACCCAGTAAATGCTTCCAGTTTCATTCATGTTTTTTGTGGCCCTTCTAGCGGACCGTATGACCTTGTGGGTATGCCAATGCCTGGACCTACCAAAAGCTTGAAGAGTGGCAGGAAGGTTATTGCTTCTTGTGATATGAATCGCCCTCCTCTGTTTGTACAGAATATTGTAGCCACTCGGCCCTGCCCACCAGAAGTTGCGAGAAAGCTGCCACAGCGTCCTGGGTGCTTGCTAGGACATTCTACAATTTATCCGCAGTCTCTATAGCTGTCTTGGATTTTGAGCCTATTCTGCTTGTTTTGCTTTCTACATCCACCGGTCGTTTCCGGACCCTTGCATGTTTATAGTCTTTGCATCGTCTCAAGAGTCTACATCTGGAACTTCACATGATTATGCATTTGGATGATTGTGGATAGAGTAACGGCAAAAACAGTGGTTTTGGGCCACTTTTAGAACAAACTGATACTGTGCCACCCGCCATGCGCCACAGCTGGTATTCATGTTATGTGCTTGTCAGTTGTAGTTTTTCTCCACATGCTTAGCTATTCAATCTTATGAAAACCTTCCCGTCTCCCTAACCCAACACTTGCTATTCCTTGCACCTTCTTGCTTGCTAGTGTGCCAGCTGATTGGATAGTGTTGCCACGTCAACGACAGCAAGGCTAGGAAGCTTCCTAGATCTTTCCCATGGCATTAGAGCGGCAATACTCCTCTCCTTGAGCTGAGCAATAGAGATACACCATTGGCAGCCACAGTGAGAGTCACAACTACAGCAAAGGTCCTAGGACCAGTCCTAGCAGACAGTGGAAGCAGAGACACCACCAAGACATCTACAGCGTCCACATCACCACACGACCATCTTGAGTGGACGACAGCACCGGCAGTGACAGATACATTCGTTTTCATCACCAAAGAAACAATAGCACCAGTGTTGCAAAGCAGAATGAAAGTAGCAACAGTAGCATGGAGTGGCTATGACAAGCAGTAACTACAGCACTAAGCAAAAACAACAGCTTGTTATAGCGGCGAGAAGTGGCAGCAGCCGCAGATGGCAGTAGTCGTAGCACAGCAATGGCAGCTATTAGCACAAGGAGCAAAAGCAAGTAGCAACAGGAGCGCTCAGTAAAACCAGCCATTTGTAGGAGAAACAATAACAGTATTCGTAACAGTACAAGAGCAGTACCAGTAGCACTAGCAGCACCAGCACAACAGCGCTAGAAGCAACAGGGTAAAAGCAGCAGCAGGAGGCACAGTACTGGTTGTGCAATTACAAACTACGTAGCTGCATGGCTCTGGATTGTTGTAGCTACATGGTTGTGTAGAGCTGCATCAGCAGTAGCTAGCGTTCTGTAGCTTAGCTGTGCCTTGTAGCTACACAACTGCACAACCCCACTCCTATGTAGCAGCAGCAGCAGCCGCATGCAACCAATGCCATGCCGCCATGAGAAGGGTGGGATGAGGTTAGCTCCTCCCTTTCCTCTTGGACGGAACCACCAAGAAAAAGAAAAAAAGGAGAGAGGGTGGAAGGCCAGCTAGAGGTTTCCAGCAGGAATCCAATAGTATACTGACCCTGTTGGCATTAGCAGGCACCCCACTGACATAAGTGTTAACCTCTTGACATCAACAGAGAGACTGCACAAATCATGAAGGATTTCGTCATAGTTTTGGTGAGGACAGTGATTTCTGCCTGCGCTCCAACTGCTTGACAAATGTAATCCATTTTTTATTACAACTAATTCTGCATTCCCCTCCATCCTCAGTGGTGCATGTGGCACCTGACGGCAAAAAGGGAAAAGGGCCAGCTGATCCCTTCGGCTCCAGGCTATAGACCAGTTGCAACAGACACAACATAAGTTCCAGGGCAAACAGCAGGCGCAGTCTGCTGCTCTTAAGGAGATCTACGCCTTGCTGCAGACTTCATGTGAAATAGCCAGATCTACACCACATTATCAGCAGACCACCTCCACTGACTCCGCAAGAGAGTAGAATTTGATTAAGGAGCAGGATTTGCAGGAGGAGGATGTAGATGCACAGATACACGAAACTTCCATGCAGGAGGGTCGGCTCTACCTCTGGTCCCAACACACACCTGCGGGTGCATGGGTGGTACCAGCACGTTAGATCCCCACTAGACAAGTGAGTGGCCTTCCATTTTGCACACTGTCGATTCCGCAGGTTACCTCCCTAGTGCCAGAGGTTTCCCTTTCCTTTGGAGCAACGTCTGAAGAATTCTGAGACATTGCCATCATGCAACGACGATGATTCTGGGTTCCACTGCAGTGAAGTTGTTTTCCAGGTGTGGACTGACGTAGAGGGGCCTAGCCCTACTATCTCAGCTAGTTCCAGACCACCGACGGCCGCCAACCTCAGACGGTAGCGAAAGTTATGCATACTGTGCTCTATGCTGTTCTCCAGGAGATGGTTGTGGAGTTATGTCCTAGACCCCGGTCTAGGACGCGTCTCGAAAAAGAAGTTGCCGCCGACAACAATCTGCTGACAGCTAAGAAGAACGGAGTGTAAACGTAGCTGCAACTGCCCCTCACTATGTAGTCGTTACAACTTCGCCCGCCACTGATGTTGCTGCCACGAAAGCTGCTACCGCTGCGGCGGTCGTAGTTGTGCGATTTTTCTTCTTTTGTCGTTATTCTCTTACTCTCAGGCCCCCTTTTGTTATTTTTCTTCATATACACACCTGGATCGGATGATAGGGCCGACCCTAGTTGCGGGTGGGAGTTGGCACTGAGATTCATCGTAGCGACCCTTGTGACAAGGGCTGCCTGCCTCAGGGATTTCGCCTCCCTGGGGCCAAGGAGCATTGGAGTTGGCAGCAAAAAACTAGCAGCGAGCGATGCGCACCTACAGCCTACTGGGTACTGGCGGATGGTCCTAGCTATGGGTGGTTAACACCATCATGCTTGGCACGCATATCATGTACACTAACCTCTTTGCCTAAATTGATCATCCTATCCTCGTTGGGCTGAATGATTTCCTTGCGCTACTTTGTTGGGCTCAGCAATACTCTCTCCAGCAGACAGGGGCTAGGGAGGATGCTCAAGCACATCAGGCAAGCTCTTTGGTTGCGATGACGGATGCATCCCCAACAACGCCTCCTAGCCTTCGCTCTTCCTCCTCCACTTCCTCTTCCACTCCCATTTCATCACCCCCCCAAGCTCAAAGCATGGCTGATGCCACAAAGGGAGAGAAGGGGGAAAAGAGACGCCACAATGAGCAAGAGCGCAAGTAGTAGTGGAAGTGAACGTTCTTTCCAGGGGTGCTCATCGCTTCACAGAGTGCTAGTAGTCCCTGGAGTGGAGCCAGATCAGACGTGGCCTTAGGGCCACACAGACTCTACCAGCCCTCGGTCTCAACGTGGCTTCCTTTGAGAAGCTGCACAAGACTGAATCTGTCTTCTGTGCAAAAGTAAAATGCATTGCTCCATGTACTATGACTCCACTTTTTAAACACTTAATCTGTTAGAGTTGGTCCACTCTATCCCGTCCCTATTGAGTCTCTCTCAGTTCGGAGGAGATATTTCCTCAGCTTGATTGATGACTTCACCCCAATGTGATGGTCTACAGCCTTCGCCATAAGGTTGAGGCCGCCCTAGCAGTCTGCCTATGGCTGGTAATGGTTGAATACAAGTCCTTTCACACCCTTCACATGTTTCGCTCAGATCCTGCTGATGAGCTCTTTGGCAAGATGGACACCTGCTTTGATAAGCTCCGCTTTTTTCACCAACTCTTTGCCCCTAGCACATCAAAGCTAAGCACTGTGTTCAAGCGTTGGAACCGCACCATGGAGGATGCGGTCCGCGCCATGCAGTATGAGTTTTGTCTTCTAAAGTTCTTTGCGTTTAAGGGCTTCTCCTACATGACTTGGGTCTGGAACCATCTATTGTACAATCCGCTTACGGACTATGCCACGCTATACAAGTGATGGTTCTATGATTGCGTAACCTCCGGCTCGCTAGCGTCTTGGGATCCCTAGCCTGACTCATGCACCAAGGGCCAGTAGAAGTTCAATGTCTCACCTTGGGGTCACATGAATGCCTTGTCGTTTTCCTCCGATCAAATGTCTCATGCTTTTGATACTCAACTCACCACCACATCGTCGAGTCCCATGAGTCTCTCTTCATTTGTGTTGGGCTCTCATGTAATGCATGTTGTGTAGCATGGCACGTGACGCGATAGCGGGCTCACCTAGAACCAAGACACCGGCGCGCGGAAAGTTCATGGTGGCCATTTGAGATGTCGGATTTGCCCCTAGCCTCAGGGTACATGAGAATAGGGTTTGTTTGTGTATTGACTGCGCACTTGTGTCAGTTATGCACGTGTATGGACAAGCATGTCATGGGGGAATGCTGTGATGTGAGTGGACCACATCTCCTTCTGTAGTTTACTGTGACCACTTGGCCATGTCTATCCTCATGCAGATCCCTAATGCGGACTCAACTGTGCTTGAGCACCATCGAGTGGTGACCCCACCCACAAGTAACTGTCAAACAACTGCTACGTCCTCGCTATTTGCTGGGGCACTATGCATGTTTTCCTCAATCTCTAGAACTCTCTTAGTGGACTGGCTTCTTTTTCTATTTGGTAGCTTTACATTCTATGTCCAGTGGTCATTGTCGAGCCCGTGTACGCTTGCAAGCCTCACCTTCGGCTCGAGACTCTACATTTCTAAGTCAATTTAGTTTAACACTTAGATGGCATCATAATGCCACGGTCAAAAGAATGATTATGGACCGGTTTTCAGACAAGCTGAAGAAAGAAAACTAGGCAGCAGGTTGGGGCAGCACCGTTGTTGATGCAGCGTGCGGGCTTCCACGCTCGTTGCTTAAGTCAGCTGCCCCCTCAGTCTGCTGCTCTAGAGTCTAAGTCTGGAAGCTCTGGGTTTTGTTACTCAGAAACGCGCGCGCCAGAGTTAGCGCCAGAAAACAGCTGAAAAACTGACAATGACTGATTAGGAATGAAGAATGAACAACAATGGGAGACCCCTCCAAGTTCTAGGCCCCCCCCAGCTCTGTAGAGCTTGTTACTCAGTTCATCAGCCAATCAGAAAATAGCTCAGTTCAGGCTGGCAGGTTTTCTCGGTGAGGCCTGCCAGGCAGCTGACAGCCCAAAACCCGAGCGTTGTCCGTTTTGCCTGAAAACTGGACCATACCATAATACCGACGCTACGAACGCAGCCGTGCGGTCAGAATCTGCTAGAAAAATAGTAGCGAGGATTTATGGCAGCCTAAACCCAGATAGTGCCCACAATGGTTTATACTGCCAAGCAGGGCTATGCAACATGCAACTGAGACCCTGGGCAGTGCATGACGATGCAGACGCGATGGGACGCACTGGACGCATGCAAGCAGCAACTGCGGTGTCAATGACCGCCAGCAGTACGACCGCCGAGGAGGCCTGCCGATGGAGCTGAGCGCGTCGCCGGAGAGAGGAGGCTCCAGCGAACTGCGAGAAGACCTTAGCGTGCGTCGGCTCCACCGGACGACACTCCATCAGCGTCGAGTCTCGCCGTCAGTCATCTGCACGCCGATGTACACAAGCCAGGAGGACACAACAGAGCACAATGAGAGATGCGAAAAAACCAACACTCCCCCATGACTCACAGGCGTAGTGCACATGGGCGGACAGGGACACGGTCAACATCCAGACTCGTTCAGGGCATGCAAAGACGCATGCAGAGATAAAGAGAGAGCCACTCACGGACGTACGCCGACCGAACTCACAGCCTTCTTAAACGAGTCGCGCTTCAGTGCCTTGGTCAGGAAGTCAGCCAACTGCCGTGCTGTCTCAACCCACACGATGCTGATGCTGCCGTCATGTAACAATGAGCGCACATAGTGATACTCAACGTTGATGTGCTTTGTGCGTGTGTGATGCACGCCGTCATTGTCGGCGATGGCCATGGCACTCTCATTGTCACAATGCAGCGTGATGGATGGGACGGACTGACGCAACTCGGACAACAGACGACGCAACCACACACTCTCACACGCGCCTGATCCAAGAGCCACGTACTCAGCCTCAGTAGTACTGCGTGCAATGCACCCCTGCTTGCCACTGCGCCAGGACACAGCCGTGCCGCCAATCAGAAAGATCCAGCCTGTGCGAATCTTACCGTCAGGACTGCCGGCCCAGTCCCTGTCGGTGTAGCCCACTGCGACAACGGACGGCTGGCGGCGGAACATGAGACCTCGCCGAGGAGTCGAGACGACATAGCGCAGTACTCGGATCGCGGCCTCGTGGTGGAGGTGACGCGGCTCCTGAAAAAACTGGGCCACAAGGTTGACGGCGAACGCGATGTCTGGACGCGTCGTCGTCGCCAGGAGCATCAGTGACCCGATGACTCACAGGTACGTGGTCACATCAACTGGCTCCCCCACAACAGCTGGGTCAGGACTCTTCAGCTTCACCTGGCCATCGGACAACACGGGTGAGGATGCACTCAGCACGAATGGGAGGTCCTCGGCGAAGCGAGTGGACAGAGTCTGCACATAAGCAGCCTGATGGACATGGAGGATGCCCTGGGAGCGATCATGCTCGAGCTCCATGCCCAGGAAGACTCGGGCAGACCCGAGATCCTTCATCTGGTAGGTGGCGTGCAGCAGGTCCTTGATGCGCTGGATGGCGGCCGTGTCTGGCGACGCAATGAGGAGGTCGTCGACGTACACCAGAACAGCAGCGAAGGTCTGGCCTCGGGGACTGACAAACAGTGCAGGGTCCGCGGTGCTGCGCTGGAGCCCACCACGAAGGAGCGTGCTGCTGATCTCTTGGTTCCAGCACCGAGGTGACTGCTTCAGGCCATAGAGGGCCTTACGTAGTCGCCACACTCTCCCGGTGCCATCGTCGAAGCCTGGTGGCTGTACCATCTAAAGCTCCTCACCCTCCAGTGAACCATGGAGAAAAGCGTTGCTCACATCCATCTGATGCAGCTCCCACCCGTACTGGGCGACCAGGCTGAAGAGCGCCCGGCTGGTGGAGAACCGGCCAACTGGGGCAAAGATCTGGTCATAGTCGACCCCAGGGACCTGGGCAAACCCCTTTTCAGTGAGGCGGGCCTTGTACTTGTCCAAGGACCCGTCGGGTTTCCACTTGCACCGAAAGACCCACTTGGCGCCGATGGCCTTCCGACCTGGAGGAAGGTCGACGAGGTCATACACGTGGTGCTGTCGGATAACGGCGAGCTCATCGGCGCAGGTACCGTCCCAGTGTGCGGCCTCAGGAGAGGCTCGTGCCTCGCGCAAGGTGGCTGGGTCCTCCGGGCGTGCTGTGGAGCGGACTGAGAGAGCATGTGCCTCTTGCGCCCCAGGTGGGATGCGCGCCAGGGCAGCCATGATAGCGTGCCGATGCTCGTGATGGAGCATGGCGTAGCCCAATGCAGAGCCCGGGTGTAAATCTGCAATGATGGCTGATGTGGTCAGGCCCAGGGCCTTGGTGCGAGGGTCCCCACTCACGACCGTGGGAGTGGAGGAGGCACGTGGAGCCACGGGGGGTCGAGGCGCTACCGAGCGCGGTGCGACGGTCTGCACGCTCACCGACGGCCTGGGTCGGAGGCTGCCGCCAGGGCCACGTGTGTAGCGTGGCAAGGCATGCGACGACGCTGAGTCTGATCGGCCAGTGGAGGCGACTGGGGCTGTCGGCCCGGAGAGATCAGCGGACACGACGGGGGCTGCCGGCCCGGAGGGACCAGCAGACGTGACTTGGACAGCTGGCCCGGAGGGACCAGCGGACGCGACTGGGCCAGCTGGCCCGGAGGGACCGGCTGACGCGACTGGGCCAGCTGGCCCGGAGGGACCAGCGGACGCGACTGGGGCAGCTGGCCCGGAGGGACCAGCGGACGCGACTGGGCCAGCTGGCCCGGAGGGACCAGCTGACGCGACTGGGCCAGCTGGCCCGGAAGGACCAGCGGACACGACTGGGGCAGCTGGCCCGGAGGGACCAGCGGACGCCGCTGGGGCAGCTGGCCCGGAGGGACCAGCGGACGCGACTGGGGAAGCTGGTTCGGAGGGACCAGCGGACGCGGCTGGGGAAGCTGGCCCGGAGGGACCAGCGGACGCGACTGGGGGAGCTGGCCCGGAGGGACCGAAGAATGTGTCACCCGGACGCGGTAGGACGGAGGACGCACTCACCACTCCCCCATGCAACGGGATAGACACAGACGAGCCGAAGCGAATGAGGTCGCGAGGAAACAGGTCCTCGAAGAAGAGGGCATCCCGGGACTCGACGATGCAGTGTCGGGAGGGATACCAGAAGCGCCAGGCCTTGGACTGGCGAGAGACACCGAGGAAGGTGCAGGGACGGCCGCGGGGGGCGAGCTTGCCGCCCTGCTGCGGGGCGGGCAGCCAGACAATGGCGACACAACCCCAGACGCGAGCGGGGCGGAGGTCAGCGCGCTGACCGCACCAATGTTGGTACTGCGTGGACTGACGGGGAAGGGGACCGTGGGGAATCCGGTTCCAGACCCAGGTCATGTAGGCCATGGCTTCAAAGTAGAAGCCCTCGGAGAGACCGGACTTGACACGCATGGTGCGAACGGCGTCGGCCATGGTCCGGTTCCACCGCTCGAAGACACCGTTCTGGGCGGGGGTGTAGGGCGCCGATGTCTCGTGGTGGATCCCGCGGGAGGCGAGGAAAGTCGTGGCCTCACCCATGTACTCGCCACCGCGATCGGAGCGAAAGCGGCGAAGAGAGCGGCCACACGCGCGCTCTGCGAGGACAAGCCAGTCCTGGATGGCCCGGGCGACATCGCTCTTCTGCCTAAGGCAGAAGACCCAGCGATAGCGAGAGTAGTCATTCGTGAGGGTGAGGACATAGCGGCCATGCTCGCCGACCGACTCGGTGGGGAGAGGGCCCATGACATCCAAATGGACAAGGTTGAGAGGGGTAGATGCACGGGAGGTAGACAAGGGGTACGTGGACCGGTGCATTTTCCCCTGAGCGCAGTCAATGCACACAGTGGGGCACGGGAGAGGGAAAGTCTCCGGGTCAAGGCCCGAGGCAGGCTGGGTGCGAAGCATGCTGTCCACAGCGACAGAGTGGACGTGGCAGAGGCGGCGGTGCAAGAGGCGGGTGTGCTGAGGAGAAAAGCGTACTGGTGACGAGCACATGGCCTGTGGCGGCCGACAAGGAGGAGACGGGAGAAGAAGAGGAGAGACGAGGAACATGCCACAGGTTGCCACGGGCGGTGGCGTGCAGGACGACAAGACCAGACGGACGCAACGACACAGTGCCAACACAACGCGAGTGCACAACATCTATGCTCATGCGGTCAAGGGCAGTCACGGACAGGAGGCTGAGCTCGAGACCAGGGACGAAGAGGACATTGGTCAGAAAGACGTCACCGGCAAGACCACGAAAACGAAGGACGCCAACACCACGGACAGGCAACACCTGTCCAGAGCCCGTCCGGACACCGGAGACATCGCCGACAGGACCGAGCATACTGAAGGCCTCACGAGAGGCCGTCATGTGATGCGTGGCCCCGGAGCCGATGATCCAGGTCTCAGCAGGGTCCTGGACCGGGGTCGCTAGATCGCTAACGGTCACATGGCAGCAGGCGAGGGATGCGGACGCGGTGGACGGAGGCGCGAAACGGGACTGCCAATCGTCAAGCCAGGCAACATCATCAAGAAGAGAGGCGGAGGAGGCCACGGGCGACGACGAGACAGACGAGGAAATGGGACACGACCGCAGCTCAGTCTCAGTCATGCAGGGCGGGGCAGGAGAGCAAGAGGTGATGCAACTCGCACTTCCCTGAGGAGGAGGGCGAGGCAGGCCGGGCTGGAGCGCGATAAACTGCTCTAGCTGACGCTCATGGGAGAAGGGCCCGGGAGTATAGACGGAGTGCGGAGTTACGGCGCTGGAGCCCGGGTAGTAGAAGGGCTGCGCCGGTGAAGGGAGCGGGGATGCCGACAGCTGCGGGTAGTACTGCTACGGCGCGGGTGTCTGCGGGACAGGCGGAGCTGTCGGAGTGGCAGAGCCGTTGGACGAGGTCAAAGTGGTCGGGCCAGCAGCGGCGACTGCGGCAGAGGCGAGGCGGCGCTCCCGTTGGCGCCGCATGGTAGCGATGACGCGCGCCTCGTCCGTCGGGAGAGGGCACGTGTACCACCCGTGCCCGGGCTGACCACAGTTGTGGCAGACCGAGCCACCACCGCTGGACCCGGTCGACGACTGCTGCTGTTGCTGTTGCGGCTGACCCTTTCCTTTCTTGTTCCGGTTCTTCTTCTTCTTCCCCGACGACGATGAGGCTGCTGCGACGGGGGAGGCGACGGCTACGGAGGCAACGGCAGGGGAGGCGACAGCAGGGGAGGCGACGGCAGGGGATGCAAACGCCTCCGCGCGATGGAGCTGGGACTCTTGGCGAGCTTCCTCAATGCGGAGGAAGAGCTCGTATGCCCAGGGCATGAGGGTGCCCTGGGTCGCCATGGTGGAGAGGACGTCCTGGGGGTAGTGGACGAAGACGTCGGCGTAGTCGCTGGTGGCCCCGCGCTTGATGGTGAGGAGCGCGGACAGGGGGGGCAGAGCAGATGTGCCGAGACGACGGAGGATGTCCTCCGCCCGCTACCAGTAGGCAGTGACGGTCTCAGTCTCCCCCATGTGCAGAGAGTTGAACTCCCGGAGCAGACGGCTGATCTCAGCGTCGCTGGATAGGCGATGAGGCCTGGTGAGGACGTGCCAGGCGGCTGCAGGGTCTGGGGTGTCGCCAGCCGTGACGTCGCCGAGGAAAGGCTCTAAGGCTAGGCGAGAAGCTGGAGGGACGACTGGGACAAGGGCACGGACGGCGCGACAAGCGTCATACAACTGGTCGGCCTAGGTAGGGTCGGAAGGGAGGGTGTAGTATGCCCACAGGCCCTCACCCTGCGCCCAGATCTGGAAGCTAAGCTCCCAGCTCCGGAACTGCTCGCCGGCCTGAAGCGGCGGGGGCGGCGTCTCATAGTCCTTTTGCCTGCGGCCGGCACCCGGAGTGGGGCCAAGGACGGAAGTGACTGTCTGCCGCTGGCGCTGAGTCTGCTGCTGTGCCAGGTAGTACGTGGCAGCAGACATAGCTGGGCTGGCGTGCCCTGGAGGGACGAACGACGGTAAACCACAAGTGGCAGTCCGGGCGGCTACGGGCTGTAGCGCTGCAAGCTGCTGCGTCAAGGCGGCAAGCTATTGCTGAAGAGTAGCGAGGGGGTCAGGATTGCCACCGACGACACCAGCGGGCTGCAGCAGCTGCTGCTGCTACTGCTGCTGCTGCTGCTGCTGCTTCTGCTGTTGCTGCTGCTGCTGCTGCTGCAGTGGCGGCGGCGGCTGCTGCTGTTGTTGCTGCTGCTGCTGCTGCTGGTGCTCCTGCTGTTGCTGCTGCTGCTGCTGCTGCTGCTGTTGTTGCTGCTGCTGCTGCTGCTGCTGCAGGCGCTGCAAGAAAGGAGGGGTAGGGGTCTCCCTAACAGAGGAGGACCCCTCTCCACTTGGGCTACCTTCCGTGGTGTGGTGTCCCTTGTCTTGTGTTTTTCGTTTTTTTTTTCCTTTTGTTTGTTTTGTTTTGTCTTTGCTGATCACAGCAGGGGTGGTGGGAGTTCTACCCACCCCTTGGGTTTTCCCCCTTCCCTTTCTCCCCCCCCCTCCTTTTTTTCTTGTTGATGACGTCAGCAGTGACGCCAGCAGTGACGTCAGCAGCGGGATGCTGACGTCAGCAGTGGGGTTGGGGCCACCGCTGTTGTTGCTGATGGTGCTGCTGCAGACGCTGCAGCTGCTGCTGTTGCTGCTGCTATTGCTTGCGGTGGCTGTTGGTGCTGCTGCCGCTGCGGCTGCGGCTGCTGGTGCTGCTGATGCAGGTGCTGCTGCAGCTGCTGCTGTGGCTGCTTCCGCTGCTGCTGCTGCTGCTACTGCTGCTGTGGCTGTAGCTGCTGCTGCAACTGCTGCGGCTGGGACTGCTGCTGCGGCTGCAGTTGCTATGGCTGCAGTTGCAGCTGCAGCGGCGGCTGCTGCAAGCTGCTACGGCTGTTGAGGCTGCTGCGGCTTGCTGCTGTTGCTGCTGCTGCTGCTGCGGCTGCTGCTGCAGCTGCTCCTTAACAGAGGGACAAAGCGTGGGGGGGGGGGTAGGTCCCCGTTTTTTGCTTTGTTTTTTTTTTCGGTTTTGCTTGCTCGCTGCGAGGAGCTCGCACCTCGCAGCTCGCTGCTTGCTGCGAGCAGCTGGCTGCTCGCAGCGAGCAGCTGGCTACTCGCAGAGAGCAGCTAGTTGCTCGCTGCTCGCTGCGAGCAGCTGGCTGCTCACAGCGAGCAGCTGGCTGCTCGCTGCTCGCTGTGAGCAGCTAGCTGCTCGTAGCTGCAGCAGCTACTGCTGCGGGCTGTTGCAGCTACAGCTGCTGCGAGCTGCTGCAGCTGTTGCCGCCTGCTGCTGCTCATGCCGCCTGCTGCAGCTGCTGCCGTTGCTGCTGTTGCCGCCTGCTGCTGCTGCTGCTTGCTGCTGCGAGCAGCTGCTGCATCTGGTGCTGCCGGCTGCTGCTGCTGCGGGCTGCTGCTGCTACGAGCTGTTGCTGCTGCCAGCCGCTGCTATCTGCTGCTGCTGCTAGCCGCTGCTGCCACTGCTCGCTGTCGTAACAAGCTGCTGCTGCTGCTGTTGGCTGCTGCGTTCAGTCACACCTGAGGACGTCAATGCCTTGCGCCGTCGTTAGCAGCTGCCTCGCGTGGTCGGCCGCTCACTCCCATGCGTCCAGCGTGGGGGTCAGTGCTGCCGGAAAAAATCCGTCAACATTTCCCCTGGCCCAGTGGCCGTGGGAAAAATTTTGACGCCGCCACCAGGCGGGTCAATTCTTCCGGAAAAAATCCGGCAGCATGTCCCCTGCACTGGCGCGTATGGGAGTCCGCCGGCGTTGTCTGGCACCTGTACGTCAGTCTGCTGCTGCTGCTGCTACGCTCTGGCTCTGATACCAAGAAAGAAAACTAGGCAGCAGGTTGGGGCAGCAGCGTTGTTGATGCAGCGTGCGGGCTTCCACGCTCGTTGCTTAAGTCAGCTGCCCCCTCAGTCTGCTGCTCTAGAGTCTAAGTCTGGAAGCTCTGGGTTTTGTTACTCAGAAACGCGCGCGCCAGAGTTAGCGCCAGAAAACAGCTGAAAAACTGACAATGACTGATTAGGAATGAAGAATGAACAACAATGGGAGACCCCTCTAAGTTCTAGGACCCCCCCAGCTCTGTAGAGCTTGTTACTCAGTTCATCAGCCAATCAGAAAATAGCTCAGTTCAGGCTGGCAGGTTTTCTCGGTGAGGCCTGCCAGGCAGC
>SZWC01020066.1:6285-30340 GCA_023375785.1 Penium margaritaceum
GGGGGGGGGGGGGGGGGGGGGGCAGGAGGTCGTCGACCCTGTCTCTGTGTCCACTAACGAGGAAGGGGTCGACCACCATGATGCCGAAGATCGTGAGGAGGCATATATGGCCTTCCATGCTGAAGTGGATAGCATCAACCGCTCCTTTGGCCTTTGGTGAGTCTGGGTGAGGTTGTTTTGATTGCCATTACATTATTTGAATTCTACCTTGAACTTCATTCATGATGTCTAACACCGTTTTCATTCCATGTGTGTGCTTTGCACAGATCACCAACGTCCACTCGTTGAAGAGGAGGTGCATGCCAGATCACATGCGGCCCGTGATTGCACTCCTGTAGTAGATTAGCTTTCAGCTCCGGTGCACTTTGCTTAACTTTGTTGATCAAATCCACTTGACTAAGAGTTCTAATGCCCAATGCCTGAGCTTGTGTAATCCTCCATCCCCATGTCAAAATCAGCCCACATTCCTCTTCTGCTCAAATAATTCACAACCACTAACCACACATTGGACGTTTGCTTTGTTGAACTATGCATCTGTTGTAGTCCACAATTGCAGTAAGGTGCAAACTATAGTGCACACTAGTGTCCTGAAATTATTTTGCACTGTATGTACCTCAAGCAGCTACCAAGTGTACATATAGATTGTACACACGTTCATTTCGTTCTCTTTGCGAAAATTGTTTCAAGGAACCAGAAACATGAGTTCATGTGACCAACAAGTCTTGACCGTCATGTTCCTCATGGGAGTCGGTGCGACATTGGTGTGTCAGAAACTGTATTCCTATTTGTGGCCACCAACAATAACAAGATATGTAGGCATGTGCCATTGTACAGCAACACACAACGACACAAGTCAACTAGATTCCTACACAAGTGGAGCAGAGGCAGAGGAGAGTCATTGGGAATATGTCTTTTACGAGGGAGGAGATGAAAAAATGGACACTGCTGATGCCAATGAGGACATATTCTATGATGCAATGGGATGTCAAGGACGGCAGGGATGTGGATGCGACTTGTGCCACTGGCTCTGGCTGTGCAGAGTCCAGGATCGAAAGTGGTTAGATACAAAGTGGGTTGGGTAGTACTTCCTTAAATCAATGAACAATGGCCATACTTGGGTCATGAGCATTACTCCCATGCCCATAGTAGTCACATGAATAATACTGGCGTGCCCATAACTGTCAATGAAATAATATTGATCTACCCATAGTTGTCAATTACCTTTTGCTTTTGTGCCCGGAAAAGTGACGAAAAAAAGAACTCATACCCACATTTCTCATTGAAATAATAGTTCCATGCCCATAGTTAGGTACCGAGTCATGACAATGAAATAAAACTCGGATGCCCATACATGTCACTGAAATGTTATTTGCATACCCAGAAATTTCAATGCAATGAACCTCCGAAGCCCATATTTGTCACTAACATAATACTCACATACCCACAATTATCAATGAAATAAACCTCGGAAGCCCATACTTGTCATTAAGATAATTCTAACATACCCACAATTTTCAATGAAATAAAACTCGAAAGCCCATACTTGTCACTGACATTATACTCGCATACCCCGATGTGTCAGAGCAATAAAACTCATATGCCCATATTTGTCACTGAAATAATACTTGCATACCCTGGATTGTCAATGCAATAAAACTCTCATGCCCGTACTTTCATCAACGAATGCCCACTACAGACTCGGTCGCTCTGTCCATATCCACGGCTCCCATGGCTCCGAACAGTTGGGCGGCCTGCTACTGGCCATGGGCGTTCCCAAGTTCCAAGCAATGTGCTCCGGAGTCACAGGAGCTTGGGCCCATGCTCGTTCTTCATATTCCAACTCTCCGTGGCGTGCTACATTGCGGTCCCACCGCTCCTCAAATGCGACACATGCCCGATATGCCGCCCAGGGGTCCGCTACGGGAGTACCTCATCCATGATGTGCCGGGCCATTTGGACGGACGTCGTTCTCCGTGTCTAGCAAACGTGTTAGTCAAAGTTCGACACTAGGAGTAGACTAAGCGCGCAGTACTCTCAGGGAAACACCTAAAGTACACACTCTAGTACCGGTTCATCGTGCGAACCAGTAGAAAAAGCGGTTCAGTTGATGAAGCCGTACGCTGTTGCACGCACCTAATCTGGTTCCTACTTGTTGCTGTAGCTGCTCGCTGCTGTGCAATGCATGTGGTTGCTTCTGCTGCGCGCTGCTTGCACGCCGCAGCTGCATCGCTTGTACCAGGCTGGAAGGCTTGCTTGCAAACGGCTGCCACTTACACTCTCCTGCCGGGAGGTGCTGGTTTTGTTGATAAGCGGCTCCTGTCGCATCGGTGGTGCTGCCTGTACCGTCAATATGGCAGCTTCAGTAGGACCCAGAAGACTCCCATTCACCACTAAAACCTAAGAATTAGATGGAAGTCACTCTACTCTAGTTGCTGTCGTAGACTCGTTTGCCGCTCTTGAGCAATTCAATCTGCGTGGCGCCAAATGGCGAATCTCCTTTGTGTTTCAAACCTGTTCTGCTACTTTGTTGCTCACACTGCCCCCCTGTGCTCTGATACCATGCTACAATGCGTCTAGGGCATGCAGGCCCATGCTGGAAGAGACATGAGCTCTGGTGGTGAGCGGGAGAAATGTAGTGCCAAGATTTTGCTTAGTTTGGAACGATTGAATGAAGAATAAAGGAGAGAGTACAATGAGCCCTCCTGAGGGCTTCTGTACTGGGGACTGGCGGCTAGCCCACCAGGCCCCGTCATCCCCGTCGCACCAAAAGCCACAAACGGGGAATATGCATGTCATAGAACATGACATTAAGAATAGAGGTCTCCCGAGGCACCGGAACAGTCAACCGGGTGCCCGGGTCTCGACGGACAGAAAAATATGCGATAGACCCCAAATGGTATCCAAGCTCTACAGTGATACACTAACATCACCGTCTAGCTAGGTGAGACAATTTTAGGCCTCCCGAGACGCCGGAACATGTAATCCGGCATCCGGGTTTCAGCCACATGCAAACTACACACATCTGACAAGGGGCCAATAAGACTAGACAACTCAGTGCTGGGCATGTACCGGTACAGACCACCAGCTACCCGGGTCTCGAAGATGGAAAGAGTGCATCACCATTCAGGGACTATGCAGTGAACTTCTATGAGGTCTCCCGGTGTACTGGCACAAACCACCAAGTACCTGGGTCTCGACCACCGAGAAAACTCTAGTAAGCACGTATGGGTAAACTGAGCTGCTAGCATGCACCATACATGTCACGGAAGAAGTAATGTAACCATTGGAGAACCATCAGCTCAATCTAGGAAGCTCTCCCTAAACAAGGCTACATGATAGCTCAAAGCCCATACACCAACACTCCCCCTAGGCTACAAGAGCTGTCGACAAGGTACCAGCTGAGAAGATACAAATGCTCCCCCTCAATGAGAGAATCCTGGGAACATGAAATCAAACATCCGTGTGTCCACATAGTAATGCCCCTCCTACATGCAGGAGGCCACAAAGCTGTCGCTTGCAGAGAGAAGTAAGTCCCCCCTAGCCCAAACGATCCTGGGAGAATAATCAAGTAATGGCTAGACCTGAGAGTGGCTCTGGATGTGAAAGTGTCAACAAGAAAGAGGAAGATGAAACTGAGGTAGTTACCATGTGCACACCTCACTCATACACTGTCCAACACCTGTGACTCACCAGCTCCAGAGTAGTGTGAGAAAGGTAAATCGGTCTCATCTCACACTCCTGGCAGCTCCCAGAAATCCCAACAGGCAGGGTCCACGGTCTCTGTAGCGCGAGGTGTGCCACGTGGCTCGAACGTGGGTCCTAGCTTTTGGGCGACGGATGGGATGAGTTGAGGGTCGGAGACCCTCAACTACCGCGGTTTTGGCCCAGTGGGCCAAGCTTCCCATTCGTTCCGTTACATTTGGTATCAGAGCGTCGGGGTTTGACACCCATTGTGGACACCGTGGACAGGTCCAATCTTGTGTGGGAGGAATGTAGCACAAGGTGTGCCACGTGGCTCGAACGTGGGTCCTGGCCTGTGGGCGACGGATGGGATGAGTTGAGGGTCGGAGACCCTCAGCTACCGCGGTTTTGGCCCAGTGGACCAAGCTTCCCATTCGTTTGCTACAGTCTCACTCTGATCAGACTCAGAGGGTGCAGGGGTGGAGAAGTCGCTGCCAAATGCTCGACGGTCAAGAGAGGGGGGAGAGGCTGGAGCCCCCACATGAGGCAGCTGCCAGAAGTGCCAACAAGCAGATTCTGGTGCTGTGTGTGACAAGAGGATAGTAGTGACCGCTCCTGGAATGGAGGGTGAGGATGAAACCGTGTCTGTGTGTGGAGAGCTCGTCACTGTAGGTGGTGTAGAAGCCGAACACTCCAACGATCGCAGGTACCCCTGCGTAGTGACCAACTCACCCTGGAGACGAGAAGCACGGAGACGCGGATCGACATGGTCCTCCTGAGTGACTGTATGAAGCTCAAACTCTACATCATCGAGCACCGCCATCACCTCATTGTAGGTGGTGGACAAGGAGTCTACCACTCTATGGAGCACAACCACCTCCATCTGTGCTACTCCAAGCTGAGTGGCTGCAAGTGCCATGTCTCTTGAAGCAATGTGTCTCAAAATGTCCGGGGACTGTGACAAAGAATCATTAGAAGGATGTAGATGCAAGACAACCTCTGAGGTAGGAGTGCAGGAATCGGAGATGAAGAGGGATGGACCAGGTACAGAGAGGGAGGATGGGGGTAAGCTGAAGGCTGTCCCGAGGCTATCTGGGGTGTCGTCACTGCTCAGGATCTCAGGATCCCCATCCTGTGAGTCGGTAACCGAGGGTGCTGTGGAACTGGACTCAGAATCATCTGGGCTATGTCCACTACAACCCTCTCTGAGCATCTCGGTCAACGCATCCTGAAGTGCACAGAACCACTCCTCCGCATCCCTCAGCTCACACTCTCTAGACATCTGTATGTAATCGCTCCTCCCCATGTACCCATTGAAGATGTCGCTAGGAGCATCTTGTGGTGGAGGGGTGTCGCTGGACAATGTCTCTCGGATGGTAGCAACGTAAGTCTCCTGCGTATTGATTAGACAGCGAATCTCGTCCTCCTCAGCTCTGCATCTCATACAGGAATGACTAGGTGCTGCCAACCTGGTGAAGGGCACTGACCCTTTAGTCACTACCATAGGTAGGCAAGACTCCAATGCCCCCCCTCAGATCTCAGACGGCAAAATGGTGTCTTTATCAGCTACTGGACTATCGCTGACAACTGAGGGAAGAGCAGACACCGGTGATGCAGTCAATGCAGGTGAGTCTGCCAATGTGGCTCCTGTTGATGATGTAGCTGATGCTGCCAACGCAACTGATCCTACCGATGTAGCCGATGCTGTTGATGCAACAGATGCTACCGATACAGTAGATGCTGCCAATGCATCCGATATTGACGGTGATACTGGTGGTGTCGATGCAGCTCGTGCTGATGATGAAGTAGATACAATTGATGCTACAGGTGCTATAAAGGATGTCGATACAATGGGTACAGATGATATCCCAGAAGGTGATGCTATAGAGGATGTAGGCGCTAAGGGTACAGCAAATGCAACTGTCACAGAAGCTACTGAAGTACCTGATGCTAACAGAGGTGTCGATGCAACTAGTGAAGATGATGAAGAGGAAGAAGATAACACCAAGGAGGAAGTTGATGCTACAACTACAGTGGGAGATGGAGCAACTGGTGCTGATGGAGCACCTGTTGCAACTGATGCAGCAGGTGCGGTAAGCTAAGCAGGTGTAATACGAGAGGCTGATGCCAATGAAGCTGTGGATGCAACACATGACGATGATGCTGCGGTAGCTTGTGAAGAAGTAGATGGAGTAGATGGTGCCGTTGGTATAGCTGTCACAGCTGATGTAGGTGGTGTACTAAGCAAAGTAGGTGCTGCACGAGAGGCTGATGCCGATGAAGTTGTGGATGTGTCTGATACTGTTACTATTGCTGAAGATGTAGAAGCTGTAGAGGATGTTGCTACTGGCGAGGCAACAGGTGGAGAAGCTGGTGCAGCAAGTGCAGCTGTACCAGCCGATGGAGCTAGTACTGTAGAGGATGTACGAAGCGTTGATGTAGACTTTTTGGATGTGTCTGATGTTGTTACTGCTGTTAAAGATGTAGAAACTGTAGAGGATGTTGCTGCTGGCGAGGCAACTGGTGGGGCAACTGGTGCAGCAAGTGCACCTATACTAGCCGATACAGCTGGTACTGTAGAGGATCCAGGAAGCGTGGATGTAGACTGTGTGGATGTGTCTGATGCTACTACTAATGCTAAAGTTGAAGGAGTTGTAGAGGACACAATTGCTGGCGAGGCAATAGGTGCTCCTACTCCATCCTTGGTGCTCAATGACGTAGTCGATGGCGAAGAGGATGGATGCACACATCCCCCCTCAATCGGTGCAACGAGAGAAGCCAATGGAGATGAAGACGTGCTAGAGATGAGACGAACATGACGCGCTTAACGACGACGACGTCGCCGAGCAGGAGACTGACGGGGAGGGGGCATGACACCGGTGGAGCGTAGGATTGAGAGAAAAACCGCGGGCTGGGATGAAAGGTCTAGTGCAGCTGGCAGAGGTCCCTCACAAGAAGATGAGGAAGATGAAGACGACAAGGAACAGGAAGAATCAACCGGATGGGTGAAGAGGTGGTCCCTGACCTGCTGCATCATGTGCCGCAGACTCTAGAGCTTGGTGTACAGGATTGCGAGAGCGGCGGTGTGGGGAAGTGACGAATGAGGTAGGTCCACCTGCTCTAGAGTGTGAGGGGACTCACGAGGCTGAAGCAAGGGTGGATGCCACCCACTGGGGCGCAGGTGACACTGGCGTACATCGCCACAGACGTGGCAGGCAAACCCACGAAGAGCTAGATCCTGCCGAGGAAGATGATGACCAATCCGATGAGAGTCATGGTGGTGAGGATGGAGAATGCCGTGTCCCAGCAGTGTAGAGACCGACCACCGGAGTGGCTGGAAAGCAGCATCACTAAAAGGTGGTGCTGGCCGCCACACATCAATCCCTGAAGGCGGAGGATGATGCGGAATAAAAGTGAAGAACGCCCTATCTCGATAGTGACAAGAAGGACCATGAAGAAGGCTAACCAGAGGGTGGAGGTGGTCCAAACACCAAGGCGCCAGGCTGATGACACGCTGAGGTGTGAAGAGCGCTGCCCGTCGGAGTAGAAGCTGACCACGAAGTAGGCTGTCCCATGTACCCATGAGAGGGTGATGTCCGCGGCAGTGCGCCGACAGGCTGGTGAAACGGCAGAGTGAGGGAAAAGTTCTTTCCTGGTGGTGAAGAAACTGACCACAGGAGTGACTGACCAGCACCACCAGTAAGGGGTGGTGCCGATGGTAGATGCACTGTCCCAGAAGGCAACTCGTGGTGGGAGTGACCGTGTCCCGGCGGTGGAGAAAACGACCACGGGAGCACATGGATGGGGTGGCCACATGGTGGTGGTCATGGCGGTGACCTCAGTGGGTCCGAGGGTCGTGGATGAAGAGGGTGAGAGTGATGAAAACTATCCGTAGGCGAGGGAGAAAATCCTTGTGGGAGGCAGAGGCCATGAGGTGGCCCCAACCACGACAACATCGTGCCGGGAGAGACGATGAGATGTGATGATGGGAGAAGTTCTAGCACTGTCCCTAGGAGGTGCAAAGTGGAAGGGAATAGTCCTAAAGCGACTAAAAGAAAAGAAACACATAAAAAGGGGCTGAAGTGTACGATAGAGGTACATGTGCTAAGAAGGAAAAAAGGGAAAGAAGAAGGGTATGAAAAAGGGTATTGAAAAAACTCATTGTCTAAATGGAAAACGTTGCAGAAATACCCCTCAAGGTTAACGAGTGCCTAGTTTTTGTTTCTTTTCTCGCTTGCCCCTGTCTGACCAACGGTTTTTTTCTTTTGGATGGAGAGGCCAGGTCAAATCCGGCGTGAGAAACAAACGTCGATCGGCTACCACCCACGATCGCGTGGGTGATTTCGCACCCACACGAAAAGCGTGGGTGGGTTTTGCGGTTGCGAGGTGCCGACGGTGACGTCAGCAGGACTACGCAAGAGCGAGTCCATGGCAGCGAGTGAACGCAAGCAGGAGAGAGGACCGAGAGCAAGAAAGGAAGCGGGCGGGTCCGTGCGAGCGAGAGAGAGCCAGCAGGCGAGAGAGAGCCAACAGGCGAGAGAGAGAGGGAGATAGTGGTTGTGGGGCTAGAGAGGATCGGCAGAAAGAGCGGAGTAAAGAAGAGTAGCAGAGAGAAAAGGGGTGGGGCGTTGGCCGCTGTTGCGAGCGCGTTGCAGCAAGCTGCACAAACGCTTCTGTTGCCGCTACTACCAATTATCGTGCAAGCTACGCTGCTGCTGCTACTCGCTGCTCATGCTGGTGCTGTCACGCTGCGCAAGGCTTCTACGGCTATTACTGTTGTCGTAGGTTGCTGTAAGCTACACAACGTGGCTTGCTGCTGACGCATGTTGCGGCTGCATCAGGCGGCTGCAAGCGATTGTATTGTGCTACTGCAGCTGCCCGCCATGGCTGCCCGCAATGCCCGCAGCGGCTGCCACTGCTGTTGACGCTACGCGATACACAATGAACGCTGTTGCTGCTCTTTGCTACTGTGTGCTGCACACACGCTGTTTGTTGTGCAAAGCTGCACAGCAGATGCACTCTAGCAACGACTACAAAGCCCTTGGCTGCCACGCAGTGTTGCCCTGATGTTTGGAGGTTGATGCCAAGCTGCTTGTATGCTGTTGCACACACCTAATCTGGTTCCTACTTGTGCAATTGTTGCTGTGGCTGCTCGCTGCTGTGCAATGCATGTGGCTGCTGCTGCTGCGCGCTCCTTGCACGCCACAGCTGCACTGCTTGTACCCGACTGCAAGGCTTGCTTGCAACCGGCTGCCACTTACACTCTCCTACCAGAAGGTGCTGGTTTTGTTTGATAAGCGGCTGCTGCCGCATCGGTGGTGTTTCTTGTGCCGTCAATATGGCAGCTTCAGTAGGACCCAGAAGTCTCCCATTCACCACTAAAACCTAATAATTAGATGGAAGTCACTCTAGTTGCTGTCGTAGGCTCGTTTCCCGCTTTTGAGCAATTCAGTCTGTGTGGCACCACGTGGCGCATCTCTGTTGCGTTTCAGACCTGTTCTGCTGCTTTGTTGCTCACACTGCCCCCCTTTGCTCTGATACCATGCTAAAATGTGTCTAGGGCATGCGGGCCCATGCTGGAAGAGACATGAACTCTGGTGGTGAGCGGGAGAAATGCATTGCCAAGATTTTACTAATTCTGAAACGATTGAATGAAGAATCAAGGAGACAGTACAATGAGCCCTGCTGAGGGCTTATGTACTGGGACTGGCGGCTAGCCCACCAGAGCCCGTCATCCCCGTCGCACCAAAAGGCACAAATGGGGAATATGCATGTCATAGAACATGAAATCAAGAATAGAGGTCTCCCGAGGCACCAGAACAGTCAACCGGGTGCTCGGGTCTCGACCAACAGAAAAACATGCGATACACCCCGAACGTATCCAAGCTCTACGGTGATACACTAACATCACCGACTAGCTAGGTGAGACACGTTTAGGCCTCCCGAGACGCCAGAACATGTAATCGGGCGTCCGGGTCTCAGTCACATGCAAACTACACACATCTGACAAGGGGCCAACAATACTAGACAACTCGGTCTCCCGAGGTACCGGTGCAGACCAACAGGTACCCGGGTCTCGAAGATGGAAAGAGTGCATCACCAGTCTGGGACTATGCAGTGAACTTCTATGAGGTCTCCCGGTGTATCGGCACCAGGGCTGATGCCGGTATTACCGGTACCGTTGTATACCGTGTTTTTGTACCGCGGTATTGTAGTACCGCGGTACGGTATTCTTTTTTGCGGTACTGTTACGGTATCGGTACTGACCTGGCAGGGTACCCCTCTTCTGTACCGCGGTATGATACCGCAGTACAGTAACGCGGTAATGAGAACGTGAAAGATTTTTCTTACAAGTAACGGTAACGCGCTACAACTAAGTCAATGTGTTAATGCGGATGAGTGTGCATTCGGACGCTCGCAATGGAGAGGAAATCGGCGTGCAAATCTACGTGGGAAGCGAGCCGCGACGTACGACTTCGCCCTCGACATTCGAAATTTCAAAGTTCAAAAAGCGAAGTCCTATGGACAGACCAAGCACATGGGCGTTTGACAAAAATATGACACTAAGAAAATACGAGGGCTTTTGGACAAACAGGTCCAAAATTCCAAGGCTTAATTTTTCAATCGAGTTTAATTGTCCTGTTATTGAGCTCTAGAAAACAAGTGAATACAAGAGACTACGGTATTCAACTAGAGTATCTCTTCATAAATTTTCCCTCCTCCCCTTCCCTCATTTCTTATCCCCTAACTTCTACTCCACCTAAACATCTCCATATCACAAGTGAATATCATGTAAAGGTGCATCCTTTCTTTGTGAGAATACAAACTTGAGTTCCAAGTTCATGACATCTATTACTTATCTCATTTTTTAAGCTTAGAATTCATTTTTGGTGTTAGGAAATTATTAGGGCATTCAGTACACATTTTAGTACCGTGGTACAATGTGTGTGCTATACATTGGTATACCGTGTTTCACGGTCATTG
The DNA here is from genome assembly GCA_023375785.1 of Penium margaritaceum. Classification (NCBI taxonomy): domain Eukaryota; kingdom Viridiplantae; phylum Streptophyta; class Zygnematophyceae; order Desmidiales; family Peniaceae; genus Penium; species Penium margaritaceum. The sequence goes on from SZWC01020066.1 coordinate 16,951, forward strand.
TATAATACCGCGGTGTTTTACCAATGGATAAATTGATCAGATAATCCTAGTTTTCCCTCTTTCCTAATGGGATGTGTCGGTTCTAGGCTCATGTCAAGTTTTGAGCCTATATGATTCCTAGCCTATCGGATGTTCAACCCTGATAGCGGTGATCACAGAAGTAAGCCGATCTGAACGGCTGAATTATTGACTTACCGCCCAGGCCATTCTGGCCGTCATTTATTCCAAAAACGTTTGCCATGCTTGCTTGGGATTTACTGACGCGCTAGCCTTCACACATTCACGACGGTTCGAACGCAGGTCCTGTTCTGTTCTCCGTGATTAGTTGGGTTGAGCCGAGGTGGGCCTGACTGAAACATCTACAATGATATAAAATTAGTGCCCTCTAAAAACTTGACGTTTGGCCAGCGTACCAGGTGGGTCTCACGTCAGGTCAGAGTTTGGCGCTTACAAGATTCGCCGGCGGAGTTTGCCATGCGCCATTGCTGGCCGTCACATAATATTTATCTGTTTTTCGGAACAGTCGCTCGCCTTGTAAACTCGTCCTCATCGTCCCGGAAGGTCATGGCGACTGGTCAGGTCATCGCCTCGGACAAGTTTGCCCTTTACCAATACCGTCGGTAACGCGGTGCCAGCACCAGTATCGGTAATGAGCTGCCACAAAATCATGATACCGCGGTATTTGTACCGCGGTACTGTGGTACCGCGGTACTCGAGTACCGCGGTACTAAATACCGCGGTATTGCAGCCCTGATCGACACAAACCACCAAGTACCCGAGTCTCGACCACCGAGAAAACTCTACTATTCACGTATGGGTAAACTGAGCTGCTAGCATGCACCATACATGTCACGGAAGGAGTAATGTAGCCACTAGAGAACCATCAGCTCAACCTAGGAGGCTCTCCCTAAACAAGGCTACATGATAGCTCAAAGCCCATACACCAACAAATATGTCATTGCCGGTGGCCGCGTCCATTCGGCAAGCATTCATTGGCGATGAAAATGTCCTCTTCCGAGCAACACGCAGACATCGTGTACAGCGCGACGATTTCGGTCCACATGCATGGCTCCAGCTTGTGCGAGATTACTGCCGCCAAACGGTAAACGACAAAACAAAGCGGACGCCCTAAGCCAGGCTGGCCACATGCGAGGTTTCTTTACGACATGCAAGTCCATGAAGACTGAATACTTCCATTGAATAGTGGTTATAGTAGACATGAATTTCGGTATCGACGCGCACAATGAAAACTATGGGCACCGCTGTCATTTTGATTCAGACTATGGACACCGCATGCGTGTCGTTTTTTACTTCGGACACCGCCGTCGGTTCGCTTTTGACTTTGGGCACCGCGGACCTATTGACCGAAACGATGGACTCCGGAGTATTTATGCCCTTCAAATAAATGGCCTACACAAGCCTCATAAGTTTCATGGTGTTGTAAGAGAACCATGTTGTGTTGAAGAAAGGCAGATTGGAAGGTGAGCAATGGTTCGACCATGTCCTCCGCAATAGCCATGAAAAGTCATAGAATCATCTCTCCCCCCCTCCTCGAATGACACAGAATTCTTCATGCCTTCTAAGGGAATCAATGGGTTGATATACTGTTATAAACTCAATCACTAGTTAAGATACATACATGAAACTGGTTAAACATATGAAACCATATGGCGAACAGTGGGGAGTGGGAAGACAAGGGAAACATGGTTTAACATCATTTGAATGAGGGTATTGTAACTCATTTTCGTATTTGTGGACTAGAATTTCTTTCAAGGGTACATGTAGGGATTACCCACGAAATTTGATTTTGTGTACGCCCTACCCGGCGACCGGAAGATTATCAACATCTTATCCGGTTTTCGGGAGAATACCACTCCCCAACCCACTGGCCTGAGAATATTGACGATTTACCCACGAACAGTGATAAATCAAAGCATGCTGACACTGTATGTGATGTGTTGACATGTTGGCATCGACAGTTTCGTACCACATTTGCAAGCCCCTCGTTGAAGCCATGTTGTCCCGGGGTGCCGATGTGGTCGGACCACCGTGGCCGCGGCACCGCGGTCCACCGCGATGTGGCACCGATATGGCATTTTGGCCAATTTTCCGCAAACCTGGACACACACTGTCCGAATCAAGGCCGGCGCTTGAGGGGGGGGGTGGAAAATTACCGAAATCCGGTTCAAGACTCGCGTACATCCCCATAGAGATCAGTACGCCGTATGTAGCCGCAATATGTGACGAGAGGATAATGGGGCTTGATCATGCTAAGGAATTGTTCATGAGCCAATCAAAGAACCTCGTTGGTTCATGCAGGGATGCATCGACTAACGAGGCAGGCGTTGTTCTGATGCGCTGGAAGGCAGGTCAGCATGTGGCCCAACGAGGTTGCCACATGGCACTATGGATGATATCTGGCTGTAATATTGTTAATTGTACAAAACACTATTTTTAATTGCTCGTTTCAAAGGTGAATGGTTCGCAAACCTTCACTAACCTGGCCTCCAGGTTTGTGATTACCCCACCCCCCATGTTTGTGACACGCACTACCGAGCCGGCCTCGACGCGAGAGGGCTCGACGAGTTGTGTCGCGTCGAGCCTCGCTTGAACCTGCCCTGTTACACCACCCCCCTTTGTTGTCTGCTGTTGTTTGACACTTAGGTTACGGCCAGGAGGCCTGCGCCTCCTAGGCAGCCGCTCCTGCTCACCATGGCTCCCAGGAGAGCCATGAGCACCATGTCGTCGTCCGGACGGAGCTCCTCCACGCTCCCGTCCTCAACTTCCGCAACGACGTCTTTGTGCTTTTTGAACCCGGAGTTCAACCCCCCTCCGTCCGGCTGGCTCCATGGCGACATGCTCACCCTCGCCTTGTCCCGCCACTGCCGCCCTGTCCCGACGCCGTCGAAGAAGCCGGCTTTTTTGGCGGGTCCTGCGGCATCATCCTCAGCGGCACGTGTGACAGGATAAGGGGCCATTTTGGCGAGAACAACGGCAACGTCGGGACATGCAAGCACGTGCCACCTCTTGCCGCTGATGCCCTTGGCATGCCACGGTTTCCACGTCCTCCAAATGATTGAAAGACGTGTGTCTGTACAACGGACTGGGCGATTCCTGGGGCACAACGTCAAAGCCGGTGTCATGGCACCAGCTGTTTGAGTCACGTCAGCGTGCGGAGGCGCTGGAGAGAGCCGGGGAACCAGCCGACAGCGATGACGACTTGTACGGCCTCGGAGGGCCCTCTGGTGTCGACGGTGGTGGCAGCGAGGATCCGTCGCAGCACCAGGAAGATGAGCTTCGGCGTGCCAGAGACCTGCGTGATCAGCAACAGCAGCAGCAGCAGCAGTGGCAACCACAGATGCAACAGCACCAACGTGTCCGGCTGGTGGACGTGAATAGGATGGCTGGCATGATCCAAACAAGCGTTCGGCCTCACTGCGACAACGCGGCAAACGCACAGCTACAAGTCGCCATCGTCGAGCTCATGGCGTGTTCCGCGTTGCCCATTTCCTTCACGCGCGAGGCGTTGTGGAACAAGGTCATCAACAAGGCTCGCGCAAGCAACGCCTCCTTTCGCCTCCCTAGCCGGTCGACAGTGACGGACAACATTCTGCCCAAGATTGATGAGCGCCTTGAAGCAGAGGACGCGCCGCTGAAGCAGGGGTGGGCCATTTACGGTGCAACCGTGGCAGTAGACGAGTGGTGCGACCAGCAGCAGCGGCCAATCTACAATGCAATGGCCGTGAACGCGACGGGAGCTTGCAACATCTTCTCCCGTCATGCAAGTGGCAGCGTCCGGAACTCCTCCCACGTCGCCATGATGATAGAGGACGCCATCAACGAGGTTGGGGAGCGGCATGTGGTGAGCGTCGTATGCGACAATGCAGCCGTCAACAAGAGGGCATTTCAGGACCTCAAAGGAAAGTACCCGCGTGTGATGTGGCAGGGTTGTTGTGCGCACAATGTACACCTTTGCATGAAGGGCGTGTGCAAAACTGAATGGGGTGCCTCCGTCGTGTCAAGGACTGAGAAAGTTATTGCCTTTTTCCGGAACAATGACATGCCTCGCACGTGGTTGAAGCAGCAGAGTGGAGGTCGTGTCCTTTTGCCACATTGTGAGACTCGTTTCGCGTCAGGACACACAATGATGCAATGCCTCATCGACATGATGCCATTCCTCCTCAAGTTGGTCAATCATGCTGCATGGAAGGACATGGGGAAGCAGAGGGACGGCCTGTTCCGTGAGAGGAAGAAAGTTGTGTGTAGCATTGTCCGTCGGCGTGTGTTTTGGCTTCAAGTGCGTCAGCTTCGTGACCTGCTGACCCCCTTTGTGACTGTTCTGCGCATTGCTGACAAGCCGGGTGGACAGGCGGGGGAAATCTATGAGGCATTGCTGGACTGCACGGCTGAGCTGAAGGCACTGGGGAAGCCGCGGGGGAAGAAGCCTGCTAAGGTTGCTGCGGGTCATGTCAAGCATGCCATGGAGCGGCTGAAAAGCCGCTGGACCAATGACATGAGTTGTCCTCTGTATGCCGCGGCACGACGTTTGCATCCCACGCATTATGGGAATGATCTAGGGGGTGATGTCACCATGGTGCATGCGTGGGCTGCCATCATTGACTGCCTGGTGCCCGAGACCAAGCAAGCAGCTCTGCAGGCTGAACTGGAGGCTTTCCAACTCGGGCGTGTCACCGTGGACGTCATTCCACTGACAACAAAATGCCTCAGTGACAAGGCACGCGTGGCTGTGGGGCGGGTGGTGGCTGGCACACTGCCAACATACAAGTGGGCTTTGCTCCACCTCGCTCATCTGCCCACTTTGCGCGAGCTGGCCATGAAGCTACTGTCACAGCCGTGCGCCTCCTCCGTCTGTGAGCGCGCCTTTTCTACACACGAGCTGATTCACACAGCTCGGCGCAACAGACTGAGCGTCCGGACTCTAGAGATGTTGGTCCGGTGCAATGTGCGCCTCCGCCGCCTGTACAAGGCCCGTGTCCACCGCTGCAAGACAGACTGGATGGCCAAGGACGATTCAGAATCGGAGGAGGACGGTGAGCTGGTGGAAGATGTTCAGGAGGAGGAGGAGACTGCAGAGGGAGAGGAGGAAAGCGACGAGATGGAGGAGGAGGAGGAGGTGTTTGTGGATGGTGAGGATGAGGAGGAGGGGGAGAAGGAAGGGGAGCAGCAGCAGCAGCAGCAGCAGCAGGAAAAGGGCAAGCGTGCAGCAGCAAATGAGCCTGTGTCCTTTGCCAGGGCCATTCGCACAAGGGCTGACGTTGAGGATGTGGCATCTGGCGGTAATCCCCATGAGCGTGACAAGGAGGTGGCAAATTCAGGAGTGGGAGAAGGAGTGGAGGAGGAAGATGGTGCTGGAGAGGGTGCAGAAGAGGAAGGTGGGGATGGTGAGGAGAAGGGTGGTGCAGGGGAGGGCACTTCAGAGGATGGTGCTGGCACTGATGGAGGTGCTGGCACTTCAGATGCTGATGTTGCTGATGCAGATGCAGGTGGAGATGGTGCAGGCACTTCTTCTGGTGCCGGAACTTCAGGTGTAACCGCCAATGCCAGCAAGTCTAGGCCTGCATTGCGTAGTATGGCAGGTGGTGGCTCCGCCATTGGAATTGTTGCAGGGGATGTTGCAGGTGCTGGATCTGCAGCTCGTGTAAAATCGGTTGTTGCTCAGTCTAGCAAGGCAAAGAAGAAGGCAGCTGCTGCCACTACCAAAGTTGTTGGTGTGGCTGAGAGTAGTAAGAAGGCAGGGAAGAGGCTGAGGCATGGTGGGCGTTAGTGGGATAGCAAAGCAGTAGGGGAATGTGGGGCATTAGGCGCTGAGGGAACGGGTAAGGGTTGTGGCTGAAGCAGCCTTTTCTGTGATAATGTCATTGAACAATTCCTGCTACAGTATGACATCTGAACTCCTCAAATGTTGTCTATCCTTTTGTGGACCTGTTCAGCATGCACATGTGCAATGATCCTAGCTTTGCAATTCTTTCTTCATAGTGAGAATGTACTGAAATGAGCCCTTACTGAGTTCACTAATGTACGCACAAATTGTCAAAGCATAGCATGGAAAAGTACAACTCTAAAAAAGGTCTTATGTCTCAGTAGAATGTTTAAAACCACAACTGTACTTGAAGTACGATTTTGCCTATCCCTGGCCCCCACTCCCCCCCCCCCTCCCGCTGGGCCGAGGTGGACGATGTCCCTGCGGACCACATCGATGTACCGCTGTGCACATCGATGTGCCGCGGTTCGAGGTGGGCAGGGCAACATGGCTTTGAAGGGATTTGTGAATGTTTGGTGGGGGTTTGCGTGTGGATTGCATGGGGGGTCCGAGACTCCCCATGCATTGAAAGGGAACCCGTCGGGCCGTGCTTCCGCGGGGCCCAGCAGGAGCCCAAGCAAAAATAAAACCCTAGAACCCCAAATGTAATTTGGGGTAGGGGTTGACTACATTTTGCATATAAAGCCTTTGGTTTTTGCGAGTTGGGAAAAAAAATGTTTCCGCTCGATCTAGAAAACTAGTGTTTTTGCTCGATCGCGATCGAGCGATGTGCTCTTTCGTTCTTTTTTTTTTCGACAAGCAAACCCTTTAGTTTGATGTATAGTTTTTTTTTGCGCACTCAAGAAAAAATATAGAACCCTAAATCAATCTAGGGGGTTTGCGTGGGGGAAAAAGAAAAGACCTCATTGCTCGATCGTGATTCTCATGTGGGATCGAGAATCGCGAGGTTCTTGACATTTACGGCCTCTCTTTGCTCAATCAACAGCATATGATGCTGATGAAGCATGGTAAAGCGGGTGGGAAGGGTTGTATTTTTTTTAGTCATTGGGCAGGGCGTGAATATAATTTGTTCACTCAGTAGGCGTTACCGAACCCCACGTGGATTTTTTATTATCAAATATTAAACCTCCGAAATGGATCGCAGCGGGGGATTCTCCCAATTTTCAAAATGCACTTCAGAGTTGTTGTAGTTCCAATAGGACAGATGCCATTTCTGTAGTTAAATGCCCTGTTCCGGGGCTTGATTTTGGACGTAAGATGTCATCCTCGATAGTTTCCGCGGGTAGTTTTCCGTTCCGTTGTGTGACGTCCCGAGTTTGACTTCTGAAGTGGCCAGCGTCCTCTTGACCATTTACCCGCCCGTTCAACGTATGTATCCAGTCCTCCGACTTTCGAAGCGACGAAACGGTTTCACCGTGGGTTCGAGCAAGCGACCTGTAACATTGGTGGTGTAGTCGAGCCGCTTTGCCGCATCGCATTGTATGCCTTACCCCTGCCGGACACCATACTTGTGCTTCACACAGACGGTCACTTTCTCACAAGCTATACACAACCGACATGGACAACCAGCGCCGCCAGGCCGCAAGACGCACAATCATCCGACATGCTGTCCAACTGCACGCCTGTCTCATCGTCATTTTGAGAGAGATCATGGCAAAAATTGTCTCGCACATCGTCTCAAGACTCCGACGCTTGCCAATGATGACCGGCGCCCTACGTGGTTGGACATGGATTGAAGAGCTGAACGAGGGTCACCCATGTCGGTTGTACAACATGAGCCGAATGAGCCTCCCCTTGTGGCGACGGGTCACCCAGTTACTCTGTTCTTGCACAAGTCTCCGCGACACAAGGGTGGCTGTGGAGGAGAAGGTCATGATGTAAATGCAATGCGTTGCATTCGGGATGTCCGTGCGGCAGTTAATGGAGCATTTTCAAAGGGGGCCCGCCACTGTTTGCCGAGCACTGCATGAGGTTGTGCATGCCCTTCTCGACATCGCGCCGCATGCTATTCGCATGCCAAGTTGCGATGAAGGTGTTCCGACAGCATGGGAAGGTCGGCGTGACTACTTACCGTACTTCACGGACTGCATTGGCGCCATAGATGGGACGCATGTTCCAGTTGTCGTGAGACGCTCACGCCGGGCCGCATACGTCAACCGCCATCACGATATCACGCAAAACATACTTGCAGCATGCACCCATGATCTAGCATTTTCTTATGTGAGTGTGGGGTGGGAGGGCTCCGTGCATGATGTACGTATGTTTAGTGCAGCGTTGGTTTCAGGGTTCCTCCCACCAAGTACTTGCTTGCCAACGCATTGTTTCCGGAGGGCTTTGGTTTAATGACTCCATATCGCGGCGTGCGGTACCATCTGCAGGAGTTTGGCCCCGGCCATGAACGCCCAAGCAATCCCCAAGAACTATTCAACCGTCGACATGCAAGTGTGCGGTCATGCATTGAGAGGGCGTTCGGCATTCTAAAGGAGCGGTTTCAGATTCTGCGTGGACTACCCGAATACAACATGCGTTTCCAAGGACGCCTCATCATGTCGTGTTTTGTGATGCACAACCTCATACACTCGGAGGCTGTCATGGCATCTTTGGAGAATGGTTTCCGCGTGGAAGCCACTACTCACCCTATCCCTAGCAGAAGTCGAGGGAGGCATGGTGATGCATCCACAAGACAATTGAGACAAGACATAGCTAAATCAATGTGGACTGATTACATTGCAACAGTTGAAGAGGATAGTGCTAGTGATGATGGAATGTAAACTTGAACAATCTTCACTAATAGTATGGCTGTCCGGATCCCTCACATTCCTCATATTCTTCGTCCAGATTCTCTTGTCCAGCGAGCAATGCATCTCCTTCGGCAAGGACCTCCTGCATGGCTCCCCCACTCCCACTTCCATCCACTCCCCCAGAGCCTCCCCACTCCATTCTCCCCCGTCTTCGTTGTTCCCCCCTTCCTGCATGTTACAGGTATCTTCTTCATTGCCAGAAACCTGAGTCCTAAAAGCCTTGCCGCATGGTACATATGGCAGCGGTGGATCACGGCCCAGAATTCGCTTTGCCACGTCCTTACGCACCTCTTCGTTTGAGTACACATACAACACACACTACTTCTCTTCCGCCTTCAGCCTGTCAATGACGCGGAGCTTGTTAGTCTTGTGAATGCCTTTATCTGCACAAACCGCCTCTACAGCTTGGGCCCACGGTGACTTATGTGTGTCATCCTTTATGACACACTCCAGCTTTGCCACAGTCTTGAAAATCTTCTCGGCCTTTTCAAGATGCCGATCAATGTTCACACGAAGACGCACCCGCCGGTCATCATCGCCGGCTGCATCCTCGACGGGCATGTCCTCGTCATTCACATCGTCCTGCCCAACCGGTGTGTCCGGCTGGGGGTCAGTAGTGAGGACATCGTCCCCTGCGGCCTTGTCTGGAAAAAAGAATTCTGTGGCTATGTCATACCATGGCAACGGCATTCCACGAAGCTTTGCCTGTTTGGGGTTTGTCTTCCTCAACGCCTCCCACTTCTGGTCACTCATGAGGATTGTGTACGTTTGACGACAAAACTGGGACCCACTCGTGCCCATCAAATGGCCTGCAAAACGCCAAAGCTTGCCGATGTTGCATAGGCGACTCTTCACCTGGATGGGCTTGAGCGTCTCGTAGAGTGTGTTGCCAAGGTCACGCGCCAGGACGTCATGCATCTTCACTTGCCACCCGCGTGTTGTACGATGCACCGCCGCGTTTTGGAGGCCATTCGAAGCAGAAGGATGTCCTTTTCGGACGTCCAGAAGTACTTGCCCAGTCCGCCCACGGTTGCATCACTTCCACCCACGGAATCCTCGCATCCACCGGGTGTGGATGTACCAGCCTCTTCTTGATGTGGCTCCGTATCAGACACGGGAGCGCCATTGTGCGGAGCGGGCTTTGCTATGATGGTTGGCGGCGTGGTTTCTGGGGCGGTGTACGCCATACGCTGGAAGCGAACGCCGCGAGGAGGCATGGGCACGTGTGCGCCGCGAAGCAAGGCGGTTCGCCGATCACCACCCACGCATGGTGTAGTGTTGAAGTCGTCTGATGCGTGCGGGACATGTGCATGGTCCTGGAGCCCAGCAAAGAAACGATTTGCCGCACGAGTGGCCTGGGTGTTGTAGCGCATGGTGTACCTCAGGCTCTGGAATGCACGACCGTACTCCCGTTCGTCGGCAGCGGCTGCGGCGGAGACAGGCCTTGGAGCAGAGGCATAAGAAAGGCCATTACCGACGGAGGAGGGGGTGCCCTGGGAAGATGCCATTGCTTGGTGTGTGAGGTAGGAGAAAATGACGCTTTCGGTTGAAGTGAATTGACGTGCTTGGCTTCGCGCAATGACTGGAAGCCCTACCTGTGTGCAAGCACATCGGTTCCATGGCGATCGAGTCGCGAATTCACGCGTCGAAGCGCAGTTTGCATTGCACGATGGAAAAAAATGCGCTCCGATGAAGACACACGACCCGAGGTACGTGCTCGGAATTATGATTTATTGCTTATCGAAACACTCATTCATGCGATGGACAGATATCCAAGCACACGCTGACCATGAAAGATTGTAGCGACTTCCGATGAAGATGGAATATAGATTTAGTATTATTTTCGTTTTTCTGGCTACTAACTGAAAGTTATCTGAACGCGGCTCCATGAAAGAAGTCAGAATCCCCACATCCGGAAGCCATTCTTCAACGCACGCACGTCTCTACTACCAAATTACTGCGAGACTTCGAATGAATTCGGCGGGTATGGAAAGAGCGCTGGACATACCTAAGTCCGAAGCACACGTCAGCTTGCCGAGCCATTTCCCGCTCGCTGGCCTGTCGGTGGCTGACTTCCGAAAGATTGTTCTGCCCCGGAACAGGGCAAAAGAAAGATGATGGAGTCTGTCATCTCCCCCTTGGTGAATTTACTTTTGCGCGGGATAGCTGTGTGGCTCCGCGCAAGCACTGACGCATGCCTGACGTGGTGGATGGCGCCGCCGATGTGCCACCTGCAGGAGAACCTTCGACCATCGTCTGCGGTGCAGTAGGCTTAAGATCCGCGCTGATTTGTCCGCTGTGGCTACAGTCACACATGACAAATTCCATACTGGTCGCAGTCGCAGCTGTCCGAAAGGAGGCCTCCAACAAGCCCAAATGGAACCAACGCCCGCAGCAGTAAGCTCTTCATCGATTTCCCCTCGCTTAGACCCGCATCGACCCGCTCCCCTGTCCTGCCATCTCTCGTCTGCCCACTGCACTGCCCGCAATGAGCTGGCTGCAGCGATCGTGAACTACGTCCCCCTCTCTCTCTGCACCCCCATCTGCTCCATCGAGGGCGACCAGCAGCCGGAGAGCCTGGTCGCGCCTTGAGCAGACGTGAGCAGAGGGGATGGAGCAGCGGTTGTGAGGGTGTGAGAAATGTTGATGGTGTGGGGTGAGGGGTGAGGGCGAGGGGGCAGTGGCAAACCGCGCGCGGGTGGCTTCGGATAAGCGGCTTATCCGAAGTGGAGGTGCGAAATGCAACTCGCAGAAGCATTACGCGCACAGCAACCTCCAACGAGCCTGCGACCTGCAACCTGCAACCTGCAACCTGCAGCGGTGCTTCAGTTGCGTCGCTCTGAACTGCCCACCAACTCGAACCCGCATTGCCACGTGCCGACGTAGCGCAGTCGCCCACCAACCCAGATTATCCAGGAGGTGACCCCGTTTGACCCCTCTTGACCGGCTTTCCAATAGTAAGCCCACTTCGCTCGTACTCGGACAAGTTTGAGACGACGCAACCGATCAGTCCAGCACTCCAAACAAAGCAGAAAACGCGGCCGCATGAACTTCAACTCGACAACCGCTCGGCCGGGCCGCCATTGTGCCTATTGACCAGCTCTCGAATCATCCTGCCGACCGGTTTGTCGCACTCTGGTGTGTCCTCTCACCCGCGCCAACGCTACCGCACACGCTGCATGCCGCCCGTGTGGCCATGACGCGTCACCCCGTCGGATTCGGCCGCCGCGACCAGGTGCCGATGGCAACTTGCGTCGACTCCAACCAGCGCAGCAGCCTCGCTCCAACCACGCCCGGTCTTGACGCACCGATGGCGGCCAACGCCGTCGGGGGATGCCAGCCAAGCCACGTTCAGGCCGTCCTCAGGCCTGAAGTCCGCCAGTCCTCACACGCCACGTGTTCAAGCTCCAGCTTCAGCGACAAGCTGATCCACCGTCCCAGGCACAAGCTTCGGAGGAGGAGGCGGTGGTTTGACACTCCCAACCGACCTCCTTCAGCCCCTTCTTCTTCTGGTAGGGGAATGGAAGCGCGTCTCTCGCAGCCACCATCGCCGGTCCTCCTGACGATGCTACTCCTGCTTCTGCCAATGGCATCTCTCCTCTTCCGCTGCAGCGCGGGACGCATCATCCAGCTACCATCCTCCCTCGGCCGCAGCAGCAGCAGTAGCAGCAGCAGCAGCAGCATACTGAGGAGCAGTAACGAAGTTGTACATATTCCGGACGCCTCTCCCTCAAATCTTCCCCCTCCGCCCGACGACCTCTTCTCGTCGACTGCGGACGCGGTGACGTTTCAGCCGCTGGTGGGCATCCTGTCGCAGCCGGGGGACGCGGACAGCTCCGAAATCGCGGCCAAGTACCGGCCGAGCCGCAACAACTCGTGGGCCAACATCTCGTACATCGCCGCCAGCTACGTCAAGTTCGTCGAGGCCGGCGGGGCCCGCGCCGTTCCCATCATCTACAACGAGCCTCGCAGCAGCATGGATAAGGTCCGTGGGGGCAGAGGGGCAAGGCCTGGCACGGGGGGGGGGGGGGGGGGGGGGGGGGGGGGGANGGGGAAGGGGGTTGATAAAGTCCTTTGTCATGCTGCAAGTGCAGGATGGAACATGCTTGGAAACTACATGATGGAGTTGATGGTCCAAAGTCGAGAGCAGTTTGGCAGTCATTGCCGCCTGACTCCAGAATGTGTCTCGTGCAGTGGCCTGGCCAGGATGGGTGCTGCTGAGTGTGCAGTGGTGCAGATAGTGCCTGGCAGAACACCGCCCCGCACCGTCTACCAGGCTTCCAAACTGCGGGTTGCACCACTCTCACAGCCGTCGAGCCATGTGATGTTTGCGTGTCGGCAGTTGGCTGCGCCAACTTGGCGCTGTGTCAACCGATGGGATTGAAGCGTTTGCAGAGTGTTTGAGTCGATGGGATTGAAGCCCTTGCTGCATGCGAGTGCTGCAGAAGCTCAAGCTGGTGAACGGGCTGCTGCTTCCCGGCGGTGGAGCGGACAAGGCGGGCCAGTTTCTCGCAACCACCAAGTACCTCCTCAAGGTGCGCACACAAAGCGGACGCAGCGGCCGCGTCTCCCCCACCTAAGTCAAGTTTTTGTGTCCCCCACGCGAATCATGTTTTGTCTGATATGCCAGTGTCTCAGTGAATGTGGTTGGGTGGATGGACAACTGAGACCTCTGAGCACCTCCTTCAATGAACTGTCTCACATCACATCGCATCGCATCACATGCCATCTTTGTCCTCCCTTATCTCTGTCCTTAGTGCGGACTCCTATCTCCCCCCTTCCCCCCTTCCCGCCTTCCAACCCCACC